>WAAD01013577.1:8638-28396 GCA_013389945.1 Fregata magnificens | reverse complement strand
AAAACCAGCTCCCCTCAGCCAGACCCAGTACAGTTCTATGACTCCAAAGCACATCTGAAATGGCAGTTCAGACATTCTCTGGTAAAAGGAAAGTAACAAGGTGAAAAAAGAAACTCTGAATGAAGATATCTTCTTTCTTCTTTGTGTTTCTTTCTTGTGGGAGGGGGAGAGGAATAAACAAATGTGGCTTACTGTTAAGACTAAAAAGAGCAATTCGTATTTGCACTATTCAGAGGTAGGCTTTTGAAAAGGCATTTCAAATGCTTAACACCCAGAGGTGGAGAGGCAGCTTTCTGCTTCTGAGAAGCCCATAAGTAGTGTTTCTGGAGAGGGACGAGTGCAAGAAGAATGCACCTCACACTGATTTTTTTCAAGAGGGAGTAGCTGAAGACAAGTAACCGTAAAAGTTCCCTACGCATTTTCATTCTCAAATTGTTTGACTAGGGACCCTCCATATGGGCATCTTGCTTTCACAGGTGCCTAGAGAGAAGGCAGAACCCTCCCTGATGTTCACCTCACTGAATACAGCAGGGCTTGGATCTGAAATCAAGGAATAGACAATGTTCACATTTACCTCTTTCATGAGTTTTTTTTCTATTTTGAAAATACACGTGAGAAGTTAGACCTGAGAAATGATGCTGTCTTGCTTCTTTGCAGCTGTGCTTAGCTGGGAGATAGGCTGGTGTGAGACTTCGTGATCACCACAAAAGTAACATTCCCACCAGGCCTTCTGAGGGCAAGGGATGTGGTCTGGTCACAGCTAGGAATGATGCCTTTGCATCTTGGCTTTGAAAGGACTGTGGTAGCTACTGCACACTATAGCCTAAGAAAAGAGGGTCAGTATGTTTGTGTTAGGACTAAGGAGATGCAGAAGCAGTCTGAAGTAAAAATGAAAGCCTTTCAGCTGTCATTCAGTAACAGGATTTGCCCGTGCAGATTATGTTTTGAGGAAAAAAGAGCTACAAAATTCAACATATCTAGTTCAGATTTTGCTGCTATATAAAAGGAAGATGATGATAAAGGGTCATTAATAGTAAAGAAATGAATTTTCACTCTAAAATGCTGTTTTGAAAAAATAACATTGATATTATTGAGGGGAAAGTCAGGAAAGGATTTACTGATGACTGAATGAGCATTAACAAGATTCCACAATTTACTTTGCACAATACTTAGAAATGTGTTAAAAAATGAAAAGCACTTTAGCATATTAGCTGGATTTTGGGTGGTATAGTGAGTAGGCCTCAGGTGCAATGCCCAAACTTCCACCCAGTTTCAGGTGTGTAGAGACAGTGAGGGGTGAAAATAGCAACAGCTGGACAAGTGCAAAGATGTGGGCAAGCTGCAGACTTGGTGAAGGACCTGAAAGAGCAGTACTGTTTCTATCAATTAACTTTTTACACAGAGATGAAATTCACAACTTGTACTACCTCCTAACATTTCTAAAATGCCCTTAGATCCTCCAGTGAAACTGCCTATGTAATATTATTGTTTAGATATGATGCAGAAGGAATCCATGCACATGTATAAGTAGATAGAGAAAACAGGGAAATCTTTTGTTTATCTTTTTCCAAAAGTCTGGAATATTTTTGTTATATTACAGCAAAATTATATTTATTGTTATGAGGCATCCATGGTGAATGCCTTTTCATGGTATTTAAATTCAGATAAAAGAACTAGGGTCTGGCATTTTTCCACAGTAAGCTTGGAGATCCTGAGGCATCTTCTTCAGCTGCTTAAAGTACTACATGATACTACATTATTCATTTCATGATCAAAGAGGAACAGGCAAAGATGTGCAGTGTGAGACATTGACCATTACAGAGGTTTTAAAGGAAGAGGTCCGTTACATGGACAAAATGGACTTTCAACCATAAAGACTTATTTTTCCACCGTGAGGGAAAGTTTTCATTACTGTTTGACAGCACTGATGAGCAAGCCGAGTGCCACCAGTTTTTTAACTCAGCTTTGAGCATCTGATCTCTGTCAGGACACAGTTGTTCCTGATGTACATTGACAGCAGTGGGATTGCAGTCAGGCCCTGGCAAAAGAAGAACAGATCAGTGTTAACTTCCCTACTGACTCTTTTTATCCTCTAAGTCTCATCTGCAAAGGAATCAATTTTTCCATTTTCCTTCCTGAAAACAGAGACAGTGTCTGCTTCTCTTCAGCCCACCACCTCCAGGTTATGTTGCCAGATGATGACTGACTATCAGATCTGTCACTGAGCCATGATCTGTCTCTGGGAAGTCTCACGGCACTTTCTAGTGGTCAAATAGTACAGCAGAGACATCAACAGAAATAGTACTACTATCCCGGAAACCTTATTCTTTTGTTTTGTTTGAACTCTGACTGTGGGAAGCCATTTACTTTGTACTTGACTTTGGTCACAAGGGACTTGCTTTTTGGCATGTGTTCGTACAGTTCCCACAGTGATATGACTTCCTGGTGTGCCACATAGACTAGACGTGTGATGCCTGAAATTTATGTCCTTACCTAATGATATTTAACATCTTCTAAATTAAGAAATGAAAAAAATTACAGCAGGATGAGCAAAAAATAATTTTCACAGAGTATAGCAAGGAGGCAGATATTTGGGGGTTACCATTTATTCTGGAGGGCCAACAAGGGTCATTTGGGATGGGTAGGTTCTCAAAGAGAAATACATAGCACACAGACAAACTGCATCACTCCTAATTTTTCAGTGTCTTTGGATGAAGTCTTTCACTGATTTTTGCCTTTGTGATTACACACTACTCTTAAAATGTATAGAAAATATATACACATATTTTGCAGGCCACAGGAGTCTAGAGGATGAAATATTAACCTAAACACTCTTTATTCAAAGTTCCAGTAATACAGAAAACAATTAACTAATTGAAATGACCAGAAAACTTGGATAGGGTGATGATGAATTTGAATTGGCTTAGCTCTGTTGGTTTGGGTCCCTCCTGACATTTTGAAGTACTTTGCGAATAAAACCGATAACATTCATGCTGAGTTATCTGCTCCCATTCAACCACATTGATATCTTGTGGAAGAGAAAAAGTGTCATCTGCTAAGTTTCAATCTTTGCTGCTCGGAATCCTTACAATAACTTTGTGCCACTGATGTTTCACTGGAGTGTTGAAGGCTACTGTTGGGCAAGTTCATCCATCAGAGAAAGGTTATTATGCCCATCAGGAAGGGAAAGGTGTGACTAATCTTTAAAGCTTGCCAGTCTTTGCTCAAGAAATCCAAAGCATTAAGAGTCTAGCCAATAGCCACTGTCCTCATCTGTACCTTCACTGAGTAATAGAATAGAAAAACTGTGGCAACTTCTCGGTGTCTAAATGTCTGAATCTCTCCCACTCTGGTTTGTACAGGTGCCACCTGACTGAAAATCTGGATTTTCAGTGGTGTGAGAAAAGGCAATTGTAACCATTTAGTGCCTTCCTTGTCTTGGGGAAGGGGATAGGAAAGGACAATGACAGCTTTTGTGGTTTGGAATAAAAATTTGGCTCCTATGCTGTCTCAAGCACAGCAGGCAAGCGTTTTTTTCACTGAAGTGTGAAGTGTCGATTTTCACATGAGCATTTGTGGACGGTTTGGCATCATAAAAGGTCACTTCCCTTCCTGTATTTCCCTTACCTCCTATAGATTTCTATAGGGATTATTCTGAGCTGGAAACATGTGTACTATGTCAGGTACATGAAGGTCAGCCAGCTCTTTCCCTGAGAGGACCCAGGGGCTTAGCATTTGCCCTCTCATGATTCAAAGCAGCTTGTGGTGTACCACACGGGACTACATGATAAAGCCCCCAGCCCACGTTATTTGCTTTTTGGAGACTGGGAGCATAGAGAAAAGGATGCAAGCTCAAAAAAACGGGTTTGTTTAAGTATTTCTTGTTTTCTGCATAGCCTCACTCTGGAAGTACCAGTATGGTTGTTTAGCATGTATATATGTTAAACAAAGACAGGAATTTACATGGACACTCTTTTGTTCTCGAAAACAAAGCATATAAACAGGACACTTTAAATATAGTTCCTGTCAAGGCAGATACAGAGTATGTTTGTATTGGGTCAGTAATGATAACTTTATGGAGGGCAAACACTGTGAGGACAATTTATTGGGCTGTGCTCTGATATCTTTTATTTAGTATAACCTTTAGTAGCTCCCTTTGTATTTGGGATGTCAGGAGTTGTTCAGGAAGAACCAAGGACTCAGAGTTTGGCCCAACAATTTGAATCCTGTATTCCTTAAAGCATTAGAAATACTTGCCTTTAAGATGCTAAATAAAAGGGCTTATGAACAACAGAAGTATGAAACAAGTAGCTTGGCAAATAGCTTCCTTATATGAGAGTGCTTTAGTAAGTGCCATTTGCTTGATTTATGAACACATTTGGAAATAAAAATAATTAGATCTAATAACAAATGTTATATTAGGAAACACAAGAGCTAATTTTACAGCTGTATCCTGATCTCAGTCACCTTGACCTTGACATGCAGTGCAACAATTTCACAGAGTTTTTTTTGTTGCCGTTAAGATGATGAAATGTTTCAAAAACCACTGAGAAGGAAAGAGGGGCAGAGAAATGGACTTTCTGTCAAGATAAATCTTTTACCTCTTGTAAGTGCGTGCCCTGCCAGGGGCATTTGTTTGTTCTACTGTCATGATGGTGCAAATATCAAGAATCGTGTTAGAAAAGGGCAAGCATCAATTAAGTGTGAGAAAGGATCAAAATCGAAGTAACCAGAAAAGCAGATGATCCAGGGTGAAGGTACAGTTTGGGTGAGAACCTGAAGATAAATGAGGTGAGAATAAAGGTAAAACAGAAGGGGTTGTGAGGCACAGGAGGGGAGACATAAAAATGGAGAGAGAATAAGAGAAGGGAGCAATAAGTAGAAAACTCTCAGGAAGCCATTGATCACACTGCGCATTTAAATACATAGATCAGGACAATCAGCTACCTTACGCTCAGCCCCAAAGGAAGCATCGATATCAGTTTTAATGGGGCAGCGACCCACCTGAGGGAGATCAAAGCAAAGACTGTGAAATTCAGAAGTGGTGAGGAAATATCTGGGAGAGGGGGAGGAAGTGCAAGAGGGGTGTTATCTATTTTGTTGTTAGAGAGTGCCCCCATCACGTAAGCATCTTAAGTGTTTGAAATGTTCTATGCCATAACTTCATGAAAATGCTGGGTGTATGTCAGAGGATAGTGGTTTGTGCAACATGAAATAAAATACATTCAGAAAAGACAAGCAGTTGGAGTTCTTACAGCCTGGTCCACAGCCAGGATCCTTCCTTGTTGTTGAAAACGTGTAATGAGAAAAATCTGACCTCCGTGAATTGTGTACAACAAGGAACATCTGTTCTAAGGAGGTGCTGTTGCGTAGACAGCTTGCTTATGCCACTAAGTTGCTAGTGCTGTCTGCAATTTTCCCCTCTCCATTTGTGAATCTTGATCTCAGTATATCAGTTTGCTTCTACAAAATTATTCTTGCCTTGCCTTTGGCACAGGAGTCATAAATGAAAACTCACTGAAATTCTTGGGAACACATATTTAGTAATTGCATTGAGTAAATTAAGACCATAGTAATCAAAACACCTCTGTATTGTTCTTGAAGCATATGAATGGTGAGAGCAAGGAGGATAAATAGTACCAAACATATAAATCTCTTAAGTAGGGTTCATAACTTAAAACAAAAAAAACCCCATTAACACAGCTTGCAATTGGAATGAAATCAACTTTCAGTACTTTCCATAAACCTGATTAGAGAGCCTTGGCCAGTGTCTGTTCCTCTGAGAGTAATGTGAGTTGCTCCTTTCGCCCAAGGGCAGACGTGCTGCCTTCCTAAATCTGCCTCAGAAATAAGAGAACAAGTGGAGGATGAGAGCACAGCCCTCTCTTCAGCAAACCTCTGGCCAACTCAAACATGTTGTTATTTCCTCCTTGCACTGACCTCGTGTCCTGCCTGTGTAGTATCCTTCTACAGGATCAACAGGAGCAGTGGTTTGTATTCCCAGCTGCTGCCTGCTGGGAACACTTCTCCCTTGCACAGTCTTTGCTTTATTCCCCCCAACCACATAGCATGGTCCCCCTTCCTCTCAAGCTAACGTGAAGGTATAGGAGAGCGTAACCATGAGTCCATCTTCCCATCCCAAGTCCCACCCGCTAGCTGCATGATCTGTGAGAGAAATATGGAGTTCATCACCTGGGCTGGGGAGACACTTACTCTCCCATGCACCCACACAGCCAGTTGCATAGTCTTTTGAACAAGGTATATCCGTGCAACATATAAACTTAACGAAGAAACCTCTGAAATATTGATTCTCTTGTTGGAGGAGGTAGGCTCCCCTCATGTGCTCTGCTTGGAAACGCATGATATTCTGCATGCATGCTCATTTTGGCAGTACACAAAAGGATGTGCATGTGCATATTGAAGAGTCAAATCAAACCCCATGGCTTTCATTCTGGAGCAAGATGTTTTGTTTTACTAACAAAGCTTATGGGCATTTAATTACTTTTTATTGTTTTGTAACAAATTACAGCATTGTAATACTTGGCAGATTTGTTAGAAAAAAATATGAAATGGTAAAAAGGCAATTTAGGGAGGGATGATTCAAGTTCCCATTTATTTTCAAATTTGAAAACAATTCAGCTTTTCTTTATAGTTCTCCAAGTCACCCACTCTCATAAATTCAGAAATGTGATCTAAATGCAGCTGTGAAGCAGGGAGGTATTTTCTGCTGATTTATTCAAGAATGTCACAGTCCTTTTCAGCACAGAAAAATTAATTAGGGAGGCAAATGATAATAATGATAATACGCAAAATAAAAGGAACAATCTAATGTAGAGATTTCAAGTTTATACAAGGAAGAATGACAGCTGAAGAAGGGCATGAATGAAGCGTGAGGAAACCTCATCCCCCCCTTCAGCACTGGGAGCCCTCTGCAGCTGAAATGTCAATGGCAATAAGTGGTGCGTGCTCAGGGGGCTAAGTTCCTCCCTCATAAGATTTAGTCCAAGCTGGGATGGCACTGGGCTTTTGATTCAATTCAGCTCCACAAAGCCATGTTGGCTCCTTTGGTGTGTCAGCCCTCCTTCATTGTGGTTCCCACTGTTCTCGCCCTTCTCACTCCCTTCGTCTCTTGCCTTTCCCTGCTCAGGCATAGGTGATTTCTGTAACACTTCCCCAGCTGTTTCAGCAGAGGGGTACAAAGAGAAGATCCCAAGAAGATGAGCAAAAGGGACGTGACCCCACTCCTCGGCCTCTGGGATTTCCTAAGCATTTGGGCAGTGGTGTCTCAAACACTTCTGTTGTCTCAGACTGAGCATGTTCAAGGTCTGTTCAGTTGCGAGATGGCTAATGCAGGCAATGAAAGGAGTTTCTGTTCCCCTTTGGATGTTTCCCTTCTAGCTGCTTCAGCTAATAGAATAAATCACCATTTCTCTTACGGAATAAGATTTTGAATGAATATGTAAACAGCTTCCAACATTTGCCTGGGTTCCTGAGTAGGGGGCTATTAGGTCTAAATACTTGTCAGCTGAAAGAGGAGTAGAGCTTAGATTCAAGACCCTCCCATTATTTCATTCACAGTACACTTTCAAGTCTGTTAAATTTGACGTGAGGTAGAAAAGATGATCAAAGCAATTTAGTAGTTTCAGCACAGATACTCCCAGCTTGAGAATTTAGCTACATCATTCATTTCCCACCTGCTCTTGACTTCAGCCTTGCTTTTGGCAGAGCACATAAGGTGGTGTTAAAAGGTAATTGTCAGTGTTAGGAAGGCTGTCCGCCAGCACAGACCACTGTTTTGAGTGCCTGTATAGGACTTAAGCTTGTGCTATGGATGTTTTAGATACCACTATTGCCACCTCTGGTGCACTGGTTAAGTCAGGCTCAGATCTTTGAGGACATGTACGTGCTGCCCTATTGTTCATATCTCTGGGAAATCAATTCCTGTCTGTATTCAAAGATATGGTTCTGGATGCCTTGGCTGTCCAAGGGATGTCCAATAGACTGGGGATGTCTACTTGCATCTAGTGTACGAAAGCTGTAAGATTTTCAAAATCATTTATCTATTTGTCCACAAAATAGAAGGGTACAGCAAACCTTATTTTGGTTGGGTTTTTTTGTTTGGTTGGGCTTTTTTTTCAGAGAAGTCTAATTTGAAAAGGGAAATTATATACATATTAGTTAAAAGCTTGGTATTTTGTGGACAAAAAAAAGACTTTAATGGTTTTCTATTCAAATCATGATCTTACACATTTGTGGGTACCTTCCATAAAATACTGAAAGCAAACATTTTTTATATATAATACTATAGCATTTGTCAGTCACAATTGTGTTTTGCTAAATTTATCAAAATTTGTAATGATTTCAATGTAGACTTTGGAACACCTTGCCATTTCTAATGTGCAGGGATATTTCAGAAAGTAGAAAGGAAAGAATGAACTTTAGTTAACGCTTTGAAAGCTGGGCAACTAGCTTTTAATCTCTATATAAAATTCAGGAGGGTAATAAGGACTAAGAATCCATACAGTGTTCCTACACAAACTACCTAATATTCTCCATCTATAAACCAGTTTATGACAAGGATAGGAAAGAGGCAGTTTTATTTCCAGTATGTGCACGGATAAAAATGATCCATTTCTATCTCTGACCTATGCAGATATCTTCTTTCTTACGTGCAGGATGTAGGTGTCATTAAAAAGAAACCATTCTAAATACAGAAAGCTTATAAAGTTCAACTTTGTCTCCCCATCCCTAAAACAATGTCCACGACAACTCAATCAAGGATGGAAAAATTTCAGTAGTTACTGGAACAAGGAGAAAGCACAAAAGGAGTTAGATCCCAGAAAAAGCTTCATGTATCCTGGGCTAAAGTGCTGGCTTGTCTATGTGCAGGGAAATGCCATCGTCTTGCAGGAGAAGAAAATTAAAATACTAGTTTTCAAGGGTGCTGTGCAGCTGAAATCACCATAAGATTATAAAAGTTGGTATCTCCCATCTCATGCTAGACTGTGTGTTAGAGAATGCATAGTCACAGCTACAAGATAGACTTGGGTTTTTACCTGCAATAGTAAAAAATCTATCATCTCTGGCAGTTTTCTGCCACCAACACAAGTTAGTGCTTAACATACCCCAGCCTTGCCTTCTGCAAGTTCTGTGCTGTTTGCATCTTCAGCCAGATAAAAGCAAAGCAAAAGTCAGTTGTGCCCTAGGATGTCTAACGCCTACAGTCATTTTGTTGTTCAGATGGTAGATAACTGTAAGACAGAGGCCAGGTATCTCATTGTCACAATCACATGAATCTAGTGATCCCTATTGTCTAATGTAATATGGAGGAAAGCATTATAAATTGAATTGTTACAATTGTAGGATATTCCATACGAGTGACTCCAAACAAAGCCTAGTCTCAGCCTACTTCAGTCTGAGCTTCAAGGCTCCGTAAGTTCCCTTTTTTTTTCCTTTTGTTCCTGTGTCAGAACCATGTATGCCGATCCATTTTCATCTCCTGTGCAGATATCCTCCTAGCTCATGTGCAGGGTGTAGGTGTCATAAAAATAAACCATTCTAAATACAGAAGGTCTATAAACCATGCAGTGGGAACAATTCCCTTTCAGTTTATTTATGGACTTTTTTCTTGAATTGTTGGATGAAGTTTCAGCAATAGTAAAAAAATCCAATTTATTAACCCTTTGGTGCAGAATTGAATCCTGAAGCTGCTTGTAAAGTAACATTGCTTTAACTGATACCATTTTCTGCTAGAGATAAAGCTCTTAAGTCACAAATAGCCTTTTTGTTTACACTACTTTCAAAGATAAATATACAAAAATTTGCTTCAGGCTGGGCTTTCTTGCAGCAAAGAAAGGTCCTGCTTTGTTCCATGTGTTAATTCTGACTGGAAAGGAAGGACATTTTCTGGCCATGTTGGCAAGCCTGTAGGGAATGTGATTTATCTTCTCTGTCCTGTTCCCTGGGCAAACAAGGAGCTCCAGGAAAGCAGGTTAAGTAACTTTCTTACTAGCGGATAAGATAGTTCCAAAACACAGATATGTCTAATCCGATGAAACCATGTGCCAGCTGCTACTTAGGATAAACTAAACTCCCAACAAGGATCACAGTTTGTTTTATTAAGTTATCCATAAATTTCAGAATGAGATCTTAATCTACAATGAACCACTGAGTCAGATTTTCCTTAGCCTGAATAAAAGGAAAAAAAGTTGTGCTAAATAAGGGCCAGATTGCAAAAATGCAATTAGCCTTGTCAGGCCTAAGGTAATGTTTTACACAAAGTGCACATGATGCATTATTGGTAAATAAAAAAATTAGCATTATGGCCCTGTGCATGATTCCGCTCCAGGGCACCTGCAGAAGGGACCTGCTCTCTCAAAGCACGGTGCATTCTGTGATGGACAGCTATGCTGCGTCCCACAGCGTGACTTTGTGTAGGGGCCGAGGTCCTACACCTTTTCTTTTCCACTATTGTTGCCTTCATTGGTAGTGGTACTAAACAAGAATAACCTTTTTGTGCCAAAAATTGCTATTGTCCCAGTAATGTTACTGGATATTAACCATGAGACTACATTACACAATCAAAATATTTCATAAATTAGCTGTTGTCATGGATGCTTTTGCAAAACAGTAGACATTCTTAGTAACAAAAGCCCCACTTGATTAAAGGAAAATGTTAGGCAAAGATGGGACATAGAGTTGATGTCTGACCAAAAATGCTTAAATTCCCAGGCTTTCAATAAGTCTTCAGCCCCATTTGAACTTTATCATTGGAACCAATCTCTAGTCTAAACATTTTGCGTTTTTTATAGTTTTGGTACATAAAGGGTCAGGAGACAAATCCACAAAAGGTAAATCCAATTATTTTTCATTTTAATTACTTTTAATTACTTTAGTAATCAAACAAAATGTGTAGACACTCAGAACTTAAAATAAGGCAACTAAGCAACCCTAGCAATACATTCAATGGTTAATCACTTTTTCCTGTAGCTGTAGAATGCTGCAGTAATATCTTCATCTGTTCCAATACAGTATAATAGTGATTAAATAAATAATAAATAAGTTCCTCCACCATTTT
This sequence comes from Fregata magnificens, assembly GCA_013389945.1. NCBI lineage: Eukaryota > Metazoa > Chordata > Aves > Suliformes > Fregatidae > Fregata > Fregata magnificens. The sequence continues at coordinate 17,319 of WAAD01013577.1, read as the reverse complement.
TCCAAAAGGCATGCCTTGTGTGCAAAGGTCTTCAGAAGGTCTGGAGTCTGTTGTCATCCATATTGCAAGTCTTCTGTTGGCCACAGAAGATGATGGCCAGAAGGTCTGAATCAGTGAAATACCACTGAAGTAAATAGAATTATAATTATTTCCTCCAGCTAAGAACTAACCTCAGGTTTTTGTATTGCATTTCTTCACCTGTGTTATAGGAAGAATAAGATTTCTTTTATCTGCTTTATCTATAGAAATTCCAAACTGTGGAGGGTAGGTTTATACAACACCCAGCATAGTAAAATCTTTACCTTTGTAATTTTATCATAATAAGGCTAGTAGAAATTGCAGCTAGGAAGATATTCCCATTCACAGGAAAAATATGAAATTTCAAGTATCAGTTTGTTCCATAAATCAGTCAAATACAACTTTATTTTCCCTAGGAATAAGAACTGCAATTTCAAAATGAGATTTTGTCTTTGCTCTTTTTTTACATGTATTTAGATGAGATGTCTGGAAATCTGACAACTTTGTGGAGAGGAAGATACACACCTCAGGAGCACAGAGCTGGGCACTTAGAAACTCTGCAGCAGCTTCTGTGTAGAGATTCCCTGAGATTATAAGCCTGAAAGCTTTTGGAGCTATATTCTGTTAGACCCTAAAACATTAGATTTCACAACAGACCACAGAACATTGCATCAAAGATGTTCCACTAGAAGCCATTTCTTCCTAAATCATCAAAATGGGTTACCTAAGAGTATTTAAGCTTCCATTAAGTAACAATTTCTTATTAAATTATTTTCAAAAATGAATAATATCCTTGAGATTCCTAAATGGCCACTATCAGTGAAATGGTTTTATAAAGGTTATCTGTAATACACCACTGAAAATCCTAAAAACATAAGCCTCTTTCTGCATTTACATGGCACAAATTCTTCAGATAAGGTTAATGAGCAAACTAAAAGTCTGGCAGAACTAATTATTTTGGTGTGGGACTTGAAAATTAAATGTATCTATAAAAGTCTAATGTTTACTAATGAAGCAGGGGACAAATTAGGCAGCAACTCATTATGTTTTTAATCCAAGCTAAAATATTACCAAGCAGGATGTAGCTCCAAGGTGTCTGTGACATTCAGATTACTGCCAATCAGAATATCCTTGTGGTACATGTAGCTGGTGTAGAAGTTCCAGCTCAAGCACCCATGACACTCCAGGTTCTCTGTCTGCTAATATGGTACTCACAAGATTTCTACTCTAAGAAATACTTTTGCTGATAAGTAGAAGTGAACTAGTCTGCAACTTATCATGATGTTTCAGTGGAGTAAAGATATTGAGGAATTAGATTTGTCAAACGTAATTTAATGGCCCCACCAGGCAGCAATGGACCCTTGCAGCAAAAGAGGCCAACAGTGTCCTGGGCTGAACGAAGAGGAGTGCTGCCTGCAGGTCAAGGGTGTTGATCCTTTCCCTCTGCTGAGCACTGGTGAGGCCACACCTGGAGTATCATGTCCAGCTCTGGGCTCCACAGTACAAGAGAGACATGGACATACTGGAGAGTCCAGTGAAGGGCCACAAAGGTGATGAAGGGACTCTCCATCGAGGAAAGGCTGAGAGAGCTGGGACTGTTCAGCCTGGAGAAGAGAAAGCTCAGGGGGATCTCATCAATGTGTATAGATACCTGAAGGGAGGGTGCAAAGATGCACCCTCCTCTTGAAGAAAAAGAAAAAAAAAAGTATAAACAAGGTTACAACTGCATACTTGTAATAGAGGTCATAGATGAGAACAAGGTGATCCATGAGACATCGTCAAAGAAGATGCACCTCTTGAAAAGAGTCAGGCTCTTTTCAGTGGTATCCAGTGACAGGACTAGAGGCAATGGGTACAAACTGAAACACAGGAGTTCTCTGAACACAAGGAAACCTTTTTTTACTGTGTGGGTGACTGAGTACTGGCCCAGGTTTCCCAGAGCTGTTGTGGAGTCTCCCTCTTTGGAGATACTCAAAAGCCACCTGGACATGGTCCTGGGCAACAGACTCTAGGTTACCCTGCTTGAGCACGGACGGTTGACCTAGATGATCTCAGACGCCCCTTCCAACCTCATCTATTCTCTGATTCTGTAAATGTCTTGCATCTCTTTCAAAACTTCCAAATCTTTTACTAATAATATTTCAAAGTTTAATAAATGACTGTGCTGCATCAAATCTGAAGGCATACTGCTTTTTATTCTTTCTTTCGTTTTGCTTCTGCCAAAAGCTCTGAAGCATCTGTGAGGCACTTGCCATGAAAATATCACTTTTCTAATTAAAGTGACTACAGCGTGGCATATTGTATTCAGGTGTGCGTGTACACTGAATACAGGCATGGGGCAACATTATGGAAATAGGATTCAATGAAACAGTGAAATAAAAACTGCCTCAGGGAAAGACAAAATAAAAATTCTCATAAAGTGCACATCGTGTACTGTTCAGAAATGTGACTGCAGGTAGGAGACCAGGACAGGAAAGAAATGGCATTAAAAATGGGTGCTCAAGCAGAACAATAAAATTATTTAACTTCCAAAGACTTTTTCTCTTGTGTCTTTTTGTGAAGTAGTGTGAAATGATATTATCTGATTATTGGTTTAATGGGTCTCCTAAAAGGCTTGTCAGTTGGAATAGTATATCTTTGAACAAGTATTGATACTATTTCTGTATCTATATCTGCAGGGAGAAGAGGAAGAAAGGGGACAACAGGAGAAAAGTGAATGGGAAAAGAGATTACAGTTTGTCTGCTTTATGCATATGACTGGTGTAAATATTTTGGCTGTTTCATTCTGCCCAAGTAAAAGCGCATGTTGAGTGACTTCTGACTTTGACTTATTTTTTGGGGTGGGGTCACCCTGCATTACAGGATATTATCTTGCCCATCATTTGGATGGTGTCTGTCTGCTTCTGACTAACTTAAATTATTGTACATGTAAATGAACATGTGCATGAATTGCAACTTTTTCATTAGCTTTGATTTTTATGAAGGACAAAAAATCATCAGCTCAATCAATGTCCATACTAAAGGACATAAACTGATCACCAGCAATTTAGGAAAAGAAATGTTTACCAATTTTATAGTAAGACAAAATTGGCCAAATACAACATAGGTGTCATTGACCCTTTTCAGACAGCAGGTATGCAGAACACTATGGGAAGTAGGATGCTTCACCAAAGACAAGCTGATTGTCTCATGGATCACCCTGTTCTCATCTATGAACTCTATTACAAGTATGCAGTTGTAACCCTGTTTATACTTTTTTTTTCTTTTTTTTTTCTTTTTCTTCAACAGTGCATGTTGAAGTGTATTGGGTTTGCATGGCAAGATTTTTGTAGCGGGGAGGTTACAGGGGTGGCTTCTGTGAGAAGCTGCTAGAAGCCTCCCCCATGTCTGACAGAGCCAATGCCAGCCAGCTCTAAGGTGGACCAGCCGCTGCCCAAGGCCAAGCCAATCAGCGATGGTGGTAGTGCCTCTGCGATAACATATTTAAGAAGGGGGAAAAAAACCTGCGCAATTGCAGCTGGAGAGAGGAGTGAGAATATGTGAGAGGAACAACTCTGCAGACACCAATGTCAGGGAAGAAGGAGGGGAGGAGGTGCTCCAGGCGCCGGAGCAGAGATTCCCCTGGAGCCTGTGGTGAAGACCATGGTGAGGCAGGCTGTCCACCTGCAGCCCATGGAGGTCCACGGTGGCGCAGATATCCACCTGCAGCCCATGGAGGTCCATGGTGGAGCAGATATCCACCTGCAGCCTGTGGAGGACCCCACGCCGGAGCAGGTGGATGCCCGAAGGAGGCTGTGACCCTGTGGGAAGCCCAGATTGGAGCAGGTTCCTGGCAGAACCTGTGGACCCATGGAGAGAAGAGCCCATGCCGAAGCAGGTTTGCTGGCGGGACTTGTGACCCCGTGGGGGACCCACACTGGAGCAGTCTGTTCCTGAAGGACTGCACCCCGTGGAAAGGACCCATGCTGGAGCAGTTTGTGAAGAACTGTAGCCCATGGGAAGGACCCACGTTGGAGAAGTTCGTGGAGGACTGTCTCCCATGGGAGGGACCCCACGCAGGAGCAGGGGAAGAGTGTGAGGCGTCCTCCCCCTGAGGAGGAAGGAGCGGCAGAGACAACGTGTGATGAACTGACCGCAACCCCTGTGCTGCTCGGGGGGAGGAGGTAGAGAATTTGGGAGTAAAATTAAGCCCGGGAAGAAGGGAGGGGTGGGGGCAAGGTGTTTTATGACTTCATTTTATTTCTCATTACCCTACTCTGATTGGATTGTTAATAAATTAAGCTAATTTCCCCAAGTTGAGTCTGTTTTGCCTGTCACGGTAACTGCTGAGTGACCTCTCCCTGTCCTTATCTTGACGGATGAGCCTTTGGTTGTATTTTTCTCTCCCCTGTCCAGTTGAGGAGGGGGAGTGACAGAGTGACTTTGGTGGGCACCTGGCGTCCAGTCAGGGTCAACCCACCACATGAAGAAACATTTCCTTTTGGTAAAATATCATGTTCTCTTTTTATTTTTGAGTGGAATGCTTACTGAACAACCTCTAAGGAAGCAACAGTAGCTCTTTAGTTACCTTTATTAAGCTAGCTTTGAGATCTGAATAAAACAGACCAGGCCTATGACAGCTAATTCAGCTCCATCAGGATGCTAGAGCAATAACATTAAATAATTGTATCTTTACAGTTATGTTTAAGTGCTCACAGAAAGCTACTGGGGATTTTAGAGCAGTCTTTTTTTATCCCTTTATTACCACAATAGTCAGCCCAAACTGAAGCATCCATCTACAGCATTAATAAATACGTATCTCAAAACTGTCATGCTTATTATGTGTATAGCAAATTGCAGTAATATAATATTGGAATTACAGTGAATCTAGCAAAAAATCCTAATCAACAGATTTCAATGGTTTGTTTTAAAGGAGCATGTCAGTGTAAGCACTGAATTTACATCAAGCAGCAACTGGAATTACTATATTTTGTGTTTTTCAGTGAAAATTGCTAGCCTGTAAACACAGCTAATTTTAAATGTGCCATATCAACATTGCTTATAAGAAAACATGTAAAGGGGAATTTTTGCTTTTACATTTTTTGCATGAAAGCATGAACTTTTTTTCCTATGTGTTTGTAAAACTGAAAGGAAGCGTTACTGTAAATAGCAGTAGTGGAAGAAGGGGCAGCTGAACAGATGGTTGGCGAACAATCATCTTGGAGCTGTACATACAAGTCTGATGTGAACTACTAATTAACAAATAGCTTTAATTTTTGATGGATGCCTAATGGTACTTATGCACAGAGATTGATTACAAACCTCCCCATCCATCAGCCTGCTATAAAAATGTGTGTTGTCACCTTTGCTGGGAGTGTTCAAGGAATGAGAGACTCTGGGTTTAAAAGAGACACTAAAAAGTGGTGATAAGGAGGGCACCTGTAAGGAAGAGGCGTTCACAACCTGGCATACACATTCACAAGTATTGTGAGCAGGAAGGGGTAGGATGCTGAGCTTGGGATTCATCGGAGTTGACAGACATGTGGAAGGCACAGAGGAACAGGCTGGCCAAATGTAATCCTGGCACTAAAAAGGCTATAGGCAATGGTGTGTCTGAAACCAGGGCTCTTTCCTGGCTGCGGAGGGAAGAAATAGACTTGGAATCGCAGCCCATGTGAACTGCAGCCCTAGCTTGAAGTGGTTTACCTGGTCTTGGTTGCTTGGGTTGTCTTTTGGGGTGTGTTTTCTTTCCTTTTTTCTCTTAAAATATGCTCTGAAGAGATGGTCTCCCGCACCTTATCTAACTCTTTAAGATGAAAAACTGGTCACGAAATGGGAGACCTGGCTTTTCTTGGCCTCAGGGGAACAAACTTCCAGAAGAGAAGAAGATCTTCCATGGAGGAAATCTTCACCTCTCTAGTTGAAGCATCACATGATGTGAAACAGAATGCAAAATTCACGAGACCAGAAGGACTTACTCCATTGAGATTAGTTAGCGTCCTAAGAGGAAAAAAATCCGTTTTCCCCCATGGAACACGATTCTTATAACTGAAGGAAAGACACATAATTACTGAAACAAAATTCTTGAAACTGAAGGGAAAACATGATTAAACATGGGTTTAACACATTTAAAGAAGAACAAAGACTGAGACACTACAAAATTTTAGTGAATTTAAGTGTCTAATAATGTTCTCAGCTAATCAAGTTTTTTGTAATTTATTACTGCAGCACAGTAATTTCTGCCTTATTGTAAAGTAGTTGTGATGAAAGGGTATAGCTAGACTTTCTCTTCATGGGAAATGTATAGCTCTTAGAAAGTGGGAAACAACTCTGGAGACAAAATTTTTTCATTCAGGGAACTCAAACCATATGGTTAGTGGTAATGTAGATTTTCCCATATTGCTAAACCAGTGTGCATTAGAGTATTATGGGTATGTGGCCAAGAAAATAGCTGACAAAGTATCATAATCAAGCAAGTAGCAGAGTCAGAGTTAGTCAGTGCTGACTTGGCCAGCTTTGAAATATTGATTTTAAAAGCCCATTACTAAACTCCTAACTATAAACTACCAATTTGTTAAGGTCATTAAAAAGTCAAACACAATCTTAGGGCTACTTTAAGTGAATTTTTTCCTGAGTACAGTGCTTTGATGAGACCTTAGCTTGAATACTGAGTGTGTCTAATCTGCCACAGTCCAGAAGGGCTTGTTCAGCCTGGAACTGCAGCTGTGACAGCGAGCAAGACCCTGGCTGATGAGAAGAGATGAAAACAGTACAGCTGGTTTAGTCTAGAGAAGTAAAAAGAGTGGAGGAGAGCTAAAAGATTATGACTGCGAGCAAATTCAAATGTTTCCCAGTTTCCAGCTTGAGACTTGCAGTGCTGTGACTTTTTTAAAAATAGTTTGGTAAGTGCACACAATATAATACCAAGTGGTTACCTGTGATTGTGGAAAACCAGACAGAGTGATTCAAATTATTGCTTCCAGGCCTACCTGGAGATAAGGACTGAAATTAATGACTTGTTTCTTTCAAACTTTGAAAACAATATTATTGTACTTCAGCTCTGGTTTTGGCTTAGCCTATAATGTTTAGTTATTACAGCAAAACAGTAACATTCAAGCCACCAAATGTGAGCAGACAGTGTAAACAGGCTTTTTATTCTAGTACCTTATTTACTCATTCTGGTATCAGTTCCGGGCTGTTCAGTTTAATCTGTGACTTTGGCCTTTCAGCTATGTGTACAGGCTGGAACCACAGATGCTATGGTGATGCACATTTCTTGTTGCTTCAGTGACCTCAGCATGAAAAGTAGATTTCAGCTGGTGGTGAAGAATTGAGTTGGGCGTGTTGTGATTCAATGTGAAGAAGAGCAGGGAAAAAAAATATAATTTATTTACCTAGTAGATGCCTCAATCTCAAATGTATTTGGTTTAGTTGGTCTGATTTTTTTTTTTGACATGAGAAACAAGTGTGACATCATAGCAGCCTCCACTTGTTTCATCATCATAGTTCAAGCCTAGATTGAATCCTAGTTCAAATTTAGTCTGTTGGACAAGACTGTGGAAGTCCAAATGTCCTGCATACCAATAAAGCAAAGCAGTTAATGATACGACAAGATTGTCTTTGTCCAAATCACTTTATTGCATTCTAGTTAATGGGCTACAAGAACGTTTTAGTTGAATACAGTATTGGCCTTTTGGGATTAACCCATATATTCCAGAGCAAAAAGTATGGAACTTTTTAAAACAGAGGTATTTTCTCAGGAACAGCAGGGAGGTCATGCAGCCAAGGGAATTGTGTTAGACTGACATTCTTGGGTTACTGGGACCAATCAGACATAGATCTCTAATGATCTCCAAATCATTAACTTTTCAAACCTTCTGGTAGCTTATGATAAGCTACTGAGTTTTCTTAGTCCAGTTTCTAGCAAGAACGGATATGTACCTTAAAAACGACAGAATACCTGGAATAGCTGCTTTTATTTACTGTCTGACTTTGGGTTAAATGGGTTTGGAAAAAAAACATGCAGTAACTTGTAGCACAAGACTGATTTACAAGACAGTGCCACTTCAGTAAGGTTTGCTTACAGGGTTCCTAGAATTTGAAAGGTGAAAGGAAAGACTTGATCCTTCCTCCTTGTAATCCCACATTGTATAATGCTGCATTTCTGACCAGTGAATTAATGCTGGTCTGTCGCTTCCAGAGGTCACATGAAGTAATTTTTTTTTTTTTTTATTTTAACTGTAAATTAGAGATACTGTGGCCTAAATATTTTCATCTTCTATCTTTGCAACACCCTTCCTGACATAGTTCCTGGCAAATGTCCAGTCTACAGAGAGAGTCCTGTCTACCCAGGGACCACCTTTGCTTTGATTTCATTATGAGGTCACTATGAGGTCATTATGATTATGAAATCATTATAAGGACTTGTATCCAGGGCTTTTGTAACAAAGATCAAAAGAAAACTAATTTCTTGCCTCTGGGTTTTATTTGCCTCATCTTTTGGGAAACAAATTTCTCCTTAAATGATCTTGTAACAAAGTGGAAAAATTCTCCCCTTCTCTCCCTACAGTGAGCCCTGGGACCATTATCATCACAAAGGGATAATTTACCCTCCTGTCTCTAGGGCTGGCACGTAATTCCTCTATAGGCTTTTGATCTATGAAGGTAGGACTATTGCTTTGTCT
>WAAD01013558.1:2187-31680 GCA_013389945.1 Fregata magnificens | reverse complement strand
GGAGGGGAGTGATAGAGCGGCTTGGTGGCACCCTGCGTCCAGCCAGGGTCAAACCACCACAGCTGTATAATATAATGGTGTTTTATCTGATCTTTTTAACAGCTAATTGGATGCTGTGCTACATTTAAAGAATACAGGTCCCCACATGTCTCCATAGTGCTCTGGAGATATATTCCATATCTCTCATATCTGGACATAATTCAAAACCAGAACTACTACCTAAATCAGGAAACTTCTTAAATATGTATTTCTTAAAACAGTGAGAAAACATGGTTTAGTTTTGACTACATCTAACTCCTAAATATCATTTACTTCAAAATGTCCGTGCTTCTTGTTAAGTTTAATAAGTACTTTATGAATGTCTTTAGCTCCTACCTGGAGAGTCAGTATGATCTTTCCTATTTATAAAGTGCTTCAAAATGGGAGAGAGGTACTGGTTACATGTTCATGGTTACCACTTCAGTTATCACCATCCAAACCAACAGTTCAAACTAAAAATCCAATTATTAATCAATTATTAATGAATATCTATGCAGTATGCAGGCTAACAATAAATTTTAAATAATAATGACATCAAAACCTAAGCTATTATTGTAAATGTCCTGAATGACATCGAAACCTAAACTATTATTGTAAATGTCCTGAAATCCCACATGCTTTATGCAGAAGAACCAAATTCTCAATTAGAAAAGGCTTAACAATAGATGGAAAGCTGACATTAAATCATCCATTCCTCTGCTCTACTTCTTGAAAAACAAAAATAAAAACAAACAACAAACCCCCACACCACCACAACAACAAAAGCCACCCCAAAACCCAAAAGAAAAAATCAAGTAATCTGGAAATCATGAAGGTAATAAAAAAATACCATTTGAAGGTGGAAAAAACACTGCAGATAGTTTAGGCAAGTCAGTGGTAGTAACAGGGAAGGGGGCAATTGGACACATTTAGATAATAGGCAGGGTCAATGTCTTCATCCTAGTCAGAAGAGACTGAGGAGGCATACTAGAACTACATACAGGCCAATATTTTCTATTTGTTGGGCTGCTATATCTGACTTAATTCCTACTTTAAATTCCCTTTAAACATAAGAAAGAATTTTTTTATGCTAAGGGTGATCAAACATAGGAAAAGGTTTCTTAGACAAGTTGTGAGGTTTCCATCCTTGGAGGTATTCAAATGCCGACTTGACACAGCACTGAGCAACCTGCTCTAACTGACCCTGCTCTGAGCAAGGCAGTTGGACTAGATGATCTCAGGAGGTCCTTTCCAACCTCAACCATTCTGTTGTCCTGTGCAGTTTTAAGGCCTCTCCAAGGAAAGAGACTGTGGCTGCTGGGATCCCTGCCTTCACAAAAGGCTGTGATATAATGTACTGGTTCTGGCTAGGATAGACTTATTTTTCTTCATAGCAGCCCATATGGTGCTATGTTTTGGATTTGTGCTGAAAACAGTGTTGATAACACAGGGATGTTTTAGTTATTGCTGAACAGTGCTTCCACAGCATCAAGGCCTTTTCTGCAACTTAAACAAAGGTTTTCTGGATCTTTCACTTATAATAGACAAATTCCACAGAAGTCACATTTTAGGTTCTTAAGGTGTCTTTTGGGATCTCATCGTAAATTGTTACTAGTTAGTCATTCACCTTGACTTTTCTCTATGCTTTGTCAGGCTTACAGGAAATTATTCATGATATTTAATGCTTTTGGAGTATTAGAAAGCTAGCAATGTCTGTTCTTCTGTCTCTACCATCCAAACCCTTTTGAATGGATTCCCACACATAATTTGTGTCTTTAAAACAGAAAACATAAAACAGACACTTTGGTGTCTGAAAGAACATTGAGGCACACCTTTATGTTCCGAAGCAGAAAAAATAAAAAAGAAAAAAATAAAAAAAANAAAAAAAAAAAAAAAAAAAAAAAAAAAAAGCCAACTAATAAATAAACCAACTCTGAAGTTTTGGAACATTGTATATGTTTACTATATATAAAATACTGATTTATTTTTGAAAACTAGCACCATGACTGAAAGAGTCCCCTATCTATTGTGACCTTTATAGGACAGATTACCATGAAAGATCTCTAAATAGACCAAAACTCATATTTAGAAAATATGCATTGTTAGAACTTCTTTAAATGTGTCTCCAGTATACTCTCTGGACCACAATAAAGTGAATGTGACATGATTATGTGAAATATCACATAACATTAAAACACACTTTTCTTAATATTCTTCATGACAAAAGGTAGATAGATTTCAAAGATAAAGTTGGTACTTTTATCCGTGAATAACAAATACCACTTAGAAGACACCTTCTCATCTAGTTGTGTTAGTCAACTCTATAACAAGTGATCCAAAGAACATCCTGTGTTTGGATATCAGAGATGTTGAAATGCGGGACAGAAAAGAAAAGAAAAAAAAAAAGTTTTATTTTTAATTTTAAATAAATTTTCAACAAGTCTTCCTCTATAAATCTGTATTAAAATATAAAATATAAAATACATATCCAGAAGCACTTCAAAGTATTTTTCAATTCATTAAGTTATAACTAGATAGCACACTATAATTTCTAGACAAAAATCCCATTGTTACATAACAGTTCAATGATGAAAATTATAGATAAAAGTTAAACTGTATGTCTGTGCATAGCAGACATATATTTGGCCACACTACTAGTATAGAAGAAATATACTACTACTCTGTTCTATCTTCTTCTAACAACATAAAAATGGCCTAAGTTGCATAAAATAACAAACAGTGTAAAATGAAACAGGCAATTTCATATTAACATTTGCAGGAAATAAATTATTCTGCTCTAATGCTGATATTTACATGGAGAATAATTAATACTTTTAGTGAATTAGCAAGGAGTCTTATGGAAACTTAATTCATAACTCTATTAAAGTATTTAATTGGGTGTTTCATTGTTAAAATGAATAGGTATTAATTAGTCATGATATATATGAAACTGGACAATAGACTTTCTTGGATTCCCAGAATAGCTAATGAGATTTTTGGTGTCAGAAAAGTGAAAGAGAGTTTACAAAGGGGTATGCAGTAAATTAAGAATTACTAAGTGGTTTTGCACAAAATCTAGGATGCCATTTCTCAGCAACATAGACAAGAAGCAGACCACAGGACACATAGAATTTAGACCCTGGCCAAATAAACTTTATTTTTAAAATATTAGTTGTTTTATTAGATTAGATACCTGTGTCAATTAAACTTTGAAATTTGTTTAATTGTTGTTATAACTATTAAAGGATGGAAATCTTAAGACACTTGAGTTTTACAGGTAGAGCACTTAGACACTGGGTTGAAATAGCTGTGGAAATTGTAACCTGAAGTTATGGGATCAGTACATTGTGAAAAAGATGAGAAAGACTGGAACTAAGGTAGTCAACAGAAAATGTTAAGAAGACAGCAAGGATTAAGTCCTACTCTAGAGGAAATTTATCTCTCCTCTTTCATGAGGACTCTGCTAACCTGAGAATGTAAACCAGACCATTTCATTCTTGTAAGACTAGCTGGAGGAGCTTCCTTCTAATATCCAACAGACAAGTGATTAAAGCACTCAGTGGCAATGCGGAGTGTGTAAATGCAAATTAAATATTTAATGGACTAAAGAGATGGACTGTAACTGCCTTGTAACTGATTGTTCATCAACACACTGACACACAGTATGTGACGGGTTTCTGTCAAAGTCGCATGTTTCTGAACAAAACTGAACATCTTTCAAAGGATAAGCACAGATCAATCCATATTAAATCACAAACTATCTGGTGAACTAGGTGACCCATAAGAAAGAGCAGATGTGGAGAGAGATCCCAGGCTCGCTAAGAGGAATGAAGGACTGAAAGTGGAAAGTCTTCTTCACAAATAAGTAGGTATTTGTAGAAATCCTTTAAAACTAGCTCTGAAGTTGCAGACATTGTAAAATGGAAGCTGATAGTATTTTTGGAGCATATTAAGTTGGGGTTTTTTTAGAATAGGTTACAAAACTGATGCTTTATTCAGAATATATAATGAACACCTAGAAATCACAGATGTTATTTTTTTCACAATCATTTGTTATGATGGCATACTTTGTCACGAGTAACCTTTCCCTCACACCATAAAACCGGTCAATATTTTTTTGCTCTCCTTAATTGTGTATTTGAGCTCCACAAGAGCTCACTCAGTAAGCAGCTTAGAATTATCTTTCTGAATAGTCTGCTTTTAGACTCCTTTATCTCAAGTTTGAGGATGCTAAAAAAAAAAAGAAAAAGAGAGAGAGAAGAGAAGAGAAACAGATATATTTAATTCCTTTTGAATCTTCTTATGTTTTTTATATGTCCTGATACTGCAGGATGACTCCTGTAGTATGTGCAGGAATCAACTGTGGGCACATCTAACAGCAAACGTTCCTGGTCACCAGAGTTTGCATATTAATCCTATTGTATTGGGAAGAAATTAACTGGAAGAAATTTGAGGTGTTGGGGGTTTTTTTGCCACAAATCTGAAAACATCAGTGCTTTTACGCTTGTGCTGCAGGAATTACCATTGTGGGCAGCGTTTTGTTGCTACAGCAGTCAGTTTCACGCTATAGTACTACTTTTCTGCTACAAGTCAGCCCAGAAACAGTAGACAAAGTACAAGATGGCTTTGGCTTTATCCCAGGGATGTATGAATTAGTATTGATATGGTACATATATTTCTACCCCTGCAGAATTGAGAAACTGAAGAATGAACTCTGATCATTGGATTCAGCTATGATGTTTAGATCTGCTTTTGGATCAACAGAGGTACACACTGTACCTTAATGTGAGTTAATTACTATGTCATGCTCTAGATGTGAGTTTTCTCTGCCCTTATAAATTGAGAAGGATTAGTCTGTCCTGCATGTCCTGAGAATATGTTGCCAAGATTTTTCCTTATGGGTCAGTGTTGCCATTTATTAGTGTTGAAAAATTGCTGTCCCCAGTATGACTATCAAAATAATTGTAAGAAGATTTATACATCAGATTTTGATAACTTCTTGCCCTCCAACTGGATGCTAAAAATTACGAGTGAAGCTAAATTTTTTGCTTGTAAAGTTCTGACTTTGTGTATAGATACAATTGTCTAAAATTCAATGTTACTGGGATGTCACACCTGAACTGTACATAGATCTGAATATTTTGTACAAAGTAAAACTTTTTCTGATCTGATTTCATGGGCTATCTGAATAGGCCGATGGACTCAGAGCAATCCTCCCCCTCTCAAGAAGAGGCATACTTTGTTCTTACCCCCCCCCCCAATCTTGTACCACAAGTTGCTATACTGGGATAATTAAAAGGGAAATTTAATCAGTAGGGAAAGGCTAAGGCAGGAATGTCTTCAGCTGGAGTTGCTGTCAGACAAATTGTACTGTGAGGCCATATCTGAAGTTTTTAATGTTAAATATTTTTTGAGGCTAATATACTTAGAAAAGAATCTGAAGGAGCATAAGCAGTTCTGAAGCACATTTCTAAGTATAGTTTTGACTTTTTTAAAGAGAGAGAGAATAAGGAGTCTAATCTGAATTAAATAGTTAGCCTTATAGAAAGTATCAGTTGACTGGGCCATATTAGTTCTTTTCAAGCTATATTCAATTATCTGTTAAAAACAGCTTGTACACGGCATGTGTAACAGTATTTTGATGATCACAGACCTAAAAGACTATGCTAAATGGACCTCTTAAAGGGCAATACATGGGTTTTTTTCAGAAAATAAATAAATGGTAGAGCCATCCCACAGCACGATCTACTCATGTTTGCAGGCAACAAATTACAATTCTCATATGAATGATTCTGTTCCTTGTTAGTTTTATGACCTAGCTACAGTTACCTGAAATGACATAAATGACCCACACAAGTTAGAAATATTTGGTCAGATGATACAGAACTTAAACTGGTTCTAAGAATATTTTGGATTCAGAAAGGTTTTCCTTGAGTAGAGGTTTAAATGTCAGTTATGTTGTTTCCAATCAAAATCAGAATGTGTTATTCCTGAACAGCTGTCTACACTGTGGAAAATCTAAAAACTTCCAAATATTTCGGGCAAAGGAGGAGAGGCACTCAGGCTCCAGAATAAGGAGATCATTCAGAAACTCACCTAAGATGCAAATGGCAGGATTTCTTATTGGACCATGTATTTGAACCCAAATATCCACACAGCCTAATAGGCTTATTTTTATTTATCATGTGGGGGTGCAGGCTTCTCTTTTTTTAAGCAGAAATGGCTAGAGAGGTCTGAAGTTTGTCCCACTGAAAATCAAACTGCAGGGTCTTCTAGTGGAGGTGTGGATGATGGTAAAATACAGTTCAAGAACATTTTCTTTTTCATTCACTGACAGCTTGTGCCACCAGAAGGAGTCAGTGATACTAACACGTAGACGAAAAACAAGCAAATATTTAATTCTTGTACACTGAAATAACGCTGGTAATAGAAAAGATGGTAGCACAAATAGAGATTTCTAATGATATCTTTTTTTAGAATCTGCATATTAGAAGATCAAATGCAAGGGCAGAAATAATGCACAGATTAATGCACAGATTGTAGCTAAACACTAGAATACATTTAGGTGTATTCTGTAAATTTCCTATAGCGGATACGTATATTTCTGAAGGAGCAAGAGATACCTACAGAAAAAGAGCTATAATGACACTTCCAGAGACCGAGGAGCTCAGCACCTCCATAAATAGAAGGTAGGAAATAGGAATTAACATCAACAAGAAAACAAACACCTTAGGAAAACCATTAGTAAACTGGCATATACCACACACCAGCAACATAAAACTTACCTAAACAACTACTAATAGAACTGAAATCTGATCATGAGCATTTAATCACTGTTGCAAAGGTAACTTTTACCTTTTCTAATTGTTTTCTATCTTTTCTACATTGAAGAGGCAGGAGGGAAATACGCTAAGGACCAGTACCACTCCCATATAACTGGCTGTTCTGAATAAAAAGTAGAATATGTTGTGAATAAAGATCTAGTGTGCTGACATCTTTACCTGCATAACTTTGTCTAAGAGTAAATGATTACTATTTCCAAGGGAAATTTCCACCTTTAGAGCCGTTAGAGTATGTCCATGTATGTATGAGTGTTTTGGGATTGTGTTGGTCCACATGAGATTATATGTTCAATACTTAAAGGTGAAAAAGCAGTGTCTTTTGGAAAATAAACCTTACCTAGGGCTTCTCATTTTGGATAAGTGAAAATTATCTTCCACATGCAGGTACAGTAGTTGCCCTCCTCTTGCTTTCAGCAAAATAGTAAGCTGGTAAACAAGAAGAAAGGGGTAGTTATATTCAGACGGTTATACATGTATATGTGTATTATCTACATCTACAGAATGAGAATCGTGACTGTCTCCTGCTGAGAAAATCATCTGTCCTAAAAAGCAGAGAGGTAAAAAAATCTTCCGGCGTAGTAAGCACAATGGATATTTCTTAGAAAGACAAAGCTTACTGCTGAAAGAGGCAATGCTAAAGTACATAAAGGTCTCCCGGTTATAATTGGTGGAAGTTCGTCCTTCCTAATGAACTATTTGAATCTTTAAGGAGCATTTGACATGATCATGATCTTATTTGAATCATGATCTTATTTCAGTCTGATTACAGTCTGTTGTGGGCATGGTGTTCAGGGATGGCTGGGGATGGCAAGTCTCCTATTTCCCTTCTATAAAACATAACACTCTTGGGTGACTGCTCTCATTTAGATTCAGGTATGATGAGAAATATTTGTATACAATATAATAACTCCTTACTTTTTTTTCTAGCATGTTTGATTACTTTCATAGAGAGATGAAATATAGGTTCTTTTTTTTTTTTCCCTATGTCAACGAGCTGTATAAGTTAATGGTAGCCAAAGTGGGCAGGGGAATGTTGTAGTCTAGATGCTATGATTTGTCTGCTCTTTTCTTTGTGTATAGCTACAGCCCCTGCCTTGCAGCAGACTTTGTTCTTCCTGGGAGACTGCACATGAGGCAACATGTGTTAATGCTGCCTACAGGGTGGCTATGACCATGAGTTGTGACTGCTAATAAAATGTTCACTCTACTCTTATATCTAAGCAAAGATAACTGGATTGCAATAGCCTTATGTAGGAAGTTATGATTTTTTTTTTAATGGAAAAAGAGGAAATGTGTTGTTTCAATTGAAATAGAATGAATGTAGTCTTTTTGAATAGTGTCTTTATTAGTAAGCAAACGAAAGATTTTCGGAGGGGAAAAAAAAATCACAGTAATTTCTAGCAATTCAAGGCCAGGGAAGAAAATACTGAAAGTGTGACATGGAAAATATCAGTCTGAATGTAAGTAAGTAATTAAGCTGACCCTACTACTTTGAGAAGACTGAAAATTATAAACAATAGGATTTTTAAGTGATTAAAAAGTGAACAGACTATAAATATAGGCAGATTGTTTTTATTTTTTTTAGTCATCACATCTCGTAGGTCCTTAGGTCCTTCTCATATTTTTGAAAATTAGACTTTGGTGATCAATGTCAAGGTCTCCAGAGAAGTAACCTTACAAAAGTCTGAAGGGCTTCTGCATCACTGCAAATATTTAGACAGTATCTTTGTACTTGAAGTATTCCAGAGATGGCCCAATGCCAACAAGCTTTGAAAAATCTCATGCCATGACTGTTATAGTAGGAAGGACTTAATTTTAACATGTTTGAGGTTGTTGCCCTGTCTTTGCTTCCCTATGTGCCTCTTGCTGTTTCCTGTTTTTTTCCTCTTCTCCATTGCTTTTTTTTCTTGGCTTCTGACCTAAGACTGAAATCAATTGTACCTTGCAGCATATGGCACTAACACATTGAGATGAGACAGCTCATCCACCCCTGACCAAACTAAAGAGAACCAGGAAGAGAAAGACACCTGCCAAACTCATCCAGATGGTATCCCAGACCAGGGAAGCAAGCCAGGGCCCAGTGCTGCACCTATTATGCCAACCTGCCTACTCACGGCTTGCAGATACGCCTGACCTACAGTGACCTCAGTGGAGAGTAAATAGAAAGTGCATTTTCTGAATGTTTCTCATTCTGTTTTTCTATTGTTTCCTTTTTTAAAACAAAAATAACTTAAAATAACATGTCAATATTCCACAGAGGTATTTTATCCTTTTAGTGGTAAAATAAAAGCGTTTAATAAAATAAGAGAAACTGAGGTGCATTCTCTGAAACAAACCCTGTGTTTCTTACAAACATTGTGTGTTCAGTATCTACTCCAGTTTAAATACTTTTCTTTTCTTTTCTTTTCTTTTTCCTTTTCCTTTCTTTTCTTTTCTTTTCTTTTCTTTTCTTTTCTTTTCTTTTCTTTTCTTTTCTTTTCTTTTCTTTTCTTTCCCTTTCTTTTCTTTTCTTTTCTTTTCTTTTCTTTTCTTTTCTTTTCTTTTCCTTTTCTTTTCTTTTCTTTCCTTTCCTTTCCTTTCCTTTCCTTTCCTTTCCTTTCCTTTCCTTTCCTTTCCTTTCCTTTCCTTTTCTTTTCTTTTCTTTTCTTTTCTTTTCTTTTCTTTTCTTTTCTTTTCTTTTCTTTTTTCTTTTCTTTTTTCTTTTCTTTTCTTTTCTTTTCTTTTATTTTCTTTTCCTTTATTTTATTTTATTTTATTGTTGTGCAAAGACAGAATGAGTTAGTGCTTTTAGTATGTTGGGTCCACTCAGCCCATCAAATAACAGTATATTCAGCAACTACCTCATCTGCCTTTTTTTTTTTTCTTAGTAGAGACGAGTAGGAGGGGANAGGTGAAGGTGGTAAAAACTGAGTGTCATTTTTTAGTGTACGCATTAGGAAATGATCTGAAAGTTAATGGATCTGGAGAGCTTGAAGGTTCACATTTGACCCGCTTATAACTATTGGTTCAGGCCTTTCACAGTCATGTAGCTGTTGAAATTCAACAGTTATTCTGAGTTTCTGGTAGAGTCAGCATCTATTTTTCCACCTACCAATTTAATCATAGGTTTTCAGGACTCTGGGTCCATAAAGAGACTTAAGTATCACAATGCTGACTATTGCAGAAAACCTAACTTTTAGCCTTCCTGCTAAACAGTGGAATCTGCAGCCCCAAGTCAGATTTACAGGTTCTCTATCCAATACACAAAGAGAATTAGGCACGTAAAAACTGGCTTTACAGAAACTAGTATTCTCAGTAGGAGACTGCTTAATCCACCTTTTGCAAAATATGAAGGCCGACACATTATATATGTGTCCTTACTCCTTTCAGAATTAGGTACCTCAGACACTTATCTGTGAAATTTATCTTAGATTACAGAATCACAGAATCACACAGAATCACAGAATCATTAAGGTTGGAAAAGACCTCTAAGATCATCAAGTCCAACCATCAACTAACACCACCATGACTCCTAAACTACGCCCTGGAGTGCCACCTCTATACCTTTTTTGAACGCCTCCAGGGTTGACGACTCCACCACCTCTCTGGGCAGCCTGTTCCAATGCCTAACCACTCTTCCGGTAAAGAAATTCTTCCTGATGTCCAATCTAAACCTCCCCTGACGCAACTTGAGGCCATTCCCTCTTGTCCTGTTGCTAGTTTCTTGGGAGAATAGTCCAACACCCGCTTCACTACAACCTCCTTTCAGGTAGTTGTAGAGAGCGAGAAGGTCTCCCCTCAGCCTCCTCTTCTCCAAGCTAAACAGCCCCAGTTCTCTCAGCCGCTCCTCAGAAGACTTGTTTTCTAGACCCTTCACCAGCCTCGTTGCCCTTCTCTGGACACGCTCCAGCACCTCAGTGTCCTTCTTGTACTGAGGGGCCCAAAACTGAACACAGTACTCGAGGTGCGGCCTCACCAGTGCCGAGTACAGGGGCACGATCACTTCCCTACTCCTGCTGGTCACACTATTCCTGATACAAGCCAGGATGCTGTTGGCCTTCTTGGCCACCTGGGCACACTGCCGGCTCATGTTCAGCCGGCTGTCGACCAGCACCCCCAGGTCCTTTTCTGCCGGGCAGCTCTCCAGCCACTCTTCCCCAAGCCTGTAGCGTTGCATGGGGTTGTTGTGACCAAAGTGCAGGACCCGGCACTTGGCCTTGTTAAACCTCATGCAGTTGGCCTTGGCCCATCGATCCAGCCTATCCAGATCCCTCTGCAGGCCCTTCCTTCCCTCAAGCAGATCGACACTCCCACCCAGCTTGGTGTCATCTGCAAACTTGCTGAGGGTGCACTCAATCCCCTCATCCAGAGCATTGATGAAGACATTGAACAAAACCGGCCCCAGAACTGAGCCCTGGGGAACACCGCTCGTGACCGGCCGCCAACTGGATTTCACTCCATTCACCACCACTGTCTGGGCTCGGCCATCCAGCCAGTTTCTTACCCAGCAAAGTGTATGCCCATCCAAGCCATGAGCTGCCAGCTTCTCTAGGAGAATGCTGTGGGACGCCGTGTCAAAGGCCTTACTAAAGTCCAGGTAGACAACATCCACAGCCTTGCCCTCATCTACTAGGCGGGTCACCCGGTCATAGAAGGAGATTAGTATATGCATAGTTGGTCTTAGCTAGCTTTATTTGAGATCAAATCTGAGAAAAAGTGGATGGGTGGAAAATGGATCTTTTTTGGTGTCTAGAGAAATTTAGTGGCTCTCTAGCCAACTTGGTTGCGAGGTGCGTAGTCTAAATCAGCTTCTTATTTGCTTCAGTCAGCTTTCACACCAGGACTCATCTCTTACTCAAAGAACCAGTTATGAAAGTATCATGTGATGACATTCTATCATGCTGAAGTTGTGCCAGTACATATAATAGTTTGTCATGTCACTGGGAGAGTAGCAAGACTCTTAATCTGGTGACCAGGACACTCTCTTCTGAACCCCAGGTTCTATTAACTGCTCCAATAAAGCATGACTTCAAAAGGACATTTCTAAAAGGACTGAAGTTCTAATAAATTAAGTTCTTCAAAGGAAGACAAAATCCTAGCATACCCAAGAAGAATGAAGTGAAAGGTGAGAGGTGGACTCTTGAGTGAGCTATGAACGATGAACTGCATGAACTATGGAAATTTCAACAAAATGTTACAGTAAACAGTTTTTTAAAAGAGATATTGGTTTTTGCACATGGACATGTAAGATGAAGAGGTCAGAGTACTGAAGTACATTTTACAGAACAGACACTGAGGGAGATAATTGAACTGGAAGCTGAAGACAGACATAATTGTTACTAGAGATGCGTCTATTATTAATGAGAATGTATATAGAGAAACATGGCACAGAGTATGTGCCTCATTCAATCATTACAAGACAACAGACAGCTATTGATGGGCCCTTAAGTAAATACGCCCAATTTGATAAGAGATTAATTAAAGTAACTGAATAGTCAAGAATTAAGTAATTCTCACATTTCGATGTTTAAGGGGGTCTTAGGAGAGAAAGAAAGGGATGTGATAAAAAAACTTGAGGAAAACTTTGGTAGATCACCTAGGAAAACATTGCTATACCCATTCCATTCCTTTCTCATTAGTCACCTAATTTAGTTATCAAGCCCTGAATAAGAGGCAATGTCTAGTATCAAACACAAAGGAACCAGTTTGTGACTCAGAGGTCTACAGCTTGCCCTATGGGGTCTTGTTTGTTTTAAAAGAATTTCAGGGCCTTTAAATTGTCATTTTAGAGCTTAAGATGCGTAGGAAAATGAATGAAGGAAGTAAAATCTGTCTGCCAGAGTCTCCCTAGCATTAGTGCAGTGAGGGATTTAAGTGTAGCCCTGAATAAGGCCACCCAAAAGAATGATCTTCTAAAAAGAGCCATTGTTAAAGGCTACAGTGAGAGCACTCATGATCACAGCTTGTGGCATGTGTAGAGCAAATTGGACACATATTGTTAGGCTGCAAATATATATCCATGGCAATTCACATGCAAGACACTGTTCTTTGACTGACCCAGGGCACATGTATCCTTC
This sequence comes from Fregata magnificens, assembly GCA_013389945.1. NCBI lineage: Eukaryota > Metazoa > Chordata > Aves > Suliformes > Fregatidae > Fregata > Fregata magnificens. Next base: position 18,764 of record WAAD01013558.1, on the reverse strand, counting down.
ACTGGGGTGAAAGTCTAAGCCAGCTTAGCCTAGGTCTTCCTCTTGCCTTGGGCAAAGTACTTACCTTCTGTAATTATGTCTCTACTTAGGAACATGAGCAGAGACACAGCCCATGTCTACAACAAAAAGTTTACTTTTTTTGCTGAAAAAAGGGCTTCCTTTTAACTCTTCTCAAGGAGGTCCCTCAGTTTTAATAAGCTAGAAGATGGACAGAATAAACAATATCTATTAACCTTTTAGTGTGAGATTATCTACAGAGATTTTGTAGTCTTGCAACAGATTTTCTCCTCCTGCTGAAGAAGGCTGACAATTACACTGGAGGCTTGCCGTTCAAACTTAGCTGACAGTTAATGAGGCAACTTCATTTTTCTCATTTAGAACAACTGTGTGATATTTTCCATGTCTGTTCAAACAACCCAGCCCTTCCTCAGTCTTAAACTTTCTTCTAGACTTTCTTTGATTTTCCACATCTCCGAATGTTTTTCCGTTATCAGTATATTCCTCTTTGAAAATCAGGCGTACACCATCCAGTTTCTCTATTTGTTTCTTGTGTTCTAGAAAGATGATTAAAACAAGCAAGAAAACAGAAACAAGTTTATCCACTTTTTTTCTGCTAGAAGATAAGCTGGATTTATTTTCCATGTAGTGTACAAGATGTGAGAGGAGATGGGACCTTTCTTAATGAAGGCATACCTGCTTCGCCATTGATTGAATGACCTAATGAGATTACTGCTGGAGCCTATTCCTTCCTTAAAAGTTAGTTCACCCAAACTGATAGAAGTATGGACTAGCTTTCCAGTTATGTGATCTATTACAGATGTCTTAGTTTTCCCTATGGACAAAACACAAACACAAATCTGTGTAGTGTCATTGTGATTCGGTGTCATGTGTGTAATGATGTTCTAAGAGAACATCTACAGCTACAAATACGTGTACACTCCTATGCATCTAATGTACACTTTCATACATCTCAGATGTTTGTGTCTACAGCTTTTCTTTAATTAGAGTTTAAGTTGCCTCTGCTGCAGTGATACCAATGAACTGGTAGACATATAATTCACCATGTTAAGTCTATAGCGATACTTGCAGTTCTTTAACATACCTCTCAGGTTCTTGTATCTGAAATGAAGTGGGAATATTTTTTAAACCATAGAGGAATTATTTTTAGGCAATTGCATAATGTCTATGGCTTGCATCCAGTTCTGGGGGAAAAAAAAAAATGCTATTACTGTGGATGTTGCAGCTGCCAGAGTCTTTATGGAACAAAATATTTGTAAGTTGTCTGAACGGTTACTTAATAACTTTCAGTTTCTGTTGTCTGGAGCATCTGCACAGCCACACTATCTTTTTGTTAAAAAAAGGGTTTGCAAGAACTTGAGCTTTGCTCAAGACAAAAATAAACAGTTCATCATTGCTGCTTGAAAGCTGTTAAGATCATTACAATCAGTAGTGCATTCTGATGCCAGAAGGGACCTTATCCTCTTACATAATTCTTCACCCTATGAGGCTGGTGCAGTACTGTCACACAGTACAAAGATGACTGCTGAACATATGATTGGTTTTATGTCCAGAACTATCTCCAGCAGGGAGCGCGTATATTTCACTTGCTAACAAAAGTTGGATGAAGTTGTCTGGAGAGAAAAATAGTTCATTATTCCTTATTTAACTGCCACTACACTGTTTGTAGAGGTCAGAAAATGCTCCAGATTCTTTATGCAATGGGTGTAAAAAGATCCATCTTGTGTCAAGACAGGTCATTATGTTTTTGTTTGACTGTTACTTTTACAAATAGACACACACCAATGCATAAAAGAACATTTTATTGTAACAACTAAGTTACAAGTGAAGAACTGTCAGAATGAAGACTTCTTGGTTAGGTGTTGAATCTCCGAGTGCTGCTTTGGCCAATAAGCCATACCTCTGAGGCTAATCAGTTACTGGAAGGTTTGGGGGGCAAATATGGTCTGTCTATCGTACCACCTCACTGGTGAATTTAGGTCTAACTGATAGTGACTGAAGTTCAGGCCTTGTCTGTTGGACAGAGAAAATGCAGAGGTATGTCACTAGGTAGCAGAAAACAGAATGGGAGCCCTTTTAGTGGTCCTGTGAATCTTATTCCTGAGAAGAGCGTTATCCTGAATTAAATGTATTTATTTCAGGAGTGTCTCTTTGCTTCAAGTTAGCCAGAAGAGAAGATGGTGCCTGAGTTTCACTGGGATGGTGCACTGAGACTTTTCAGCTTTAAAGCTGTCATGCTGTGGGAGCTTGCAGAGGCTCTACGGATAAAGCTATGTAAGTCTGACATTTGCTGAATACAGTCCTTAATGATCACACTAGATCTCTCTGAAGTAATCTGTGATCTGAAAGCTGAAAAAAACCTGTTAAGGGAAAAGGTAAAAAGCTGTAATGAAGATAAGAGGCACCCAACAATTCACATCCTGCATTTCTTGCAAGAAAGTTGTTCTCTGTGATCCCAAAGAACTGAGTGTTATGTCAGTTTATCGCAATAATTTTACAGAAAAAATAACAGAGCTAGGTTTGCCAATTTAAATTCCATCTCACATTCCATTATCTTCTCAATATATAGACAAACACCAAGATGAAGACTAGTTATCTTGTGAATGCTATTTTGTGAATACACTGCTTGGACTGCAGCTGCCTCTTTACCCGGAAAAGAGCAAAGAAAGGAAGACAGGAGAAATGGAAAAGTAATGCTTGCATCTCCATTTCTAAAGCATTTCTAAAAGACAGAATTAGGGCAAAGACATGGGTAAAAAGTAATTATGCTCACTGTAGCTGTGGTACAAGAGAATAGTTCATTGGATGTCCAAATGAAATGAAAAAGAATTTGAGGAAGGAATTTGAGGGGGGGGGGGAGGGGGGGGGGATATGTTTTTTAAAAGGGTTGGAAAAAGAACATGGGAGTAGCAGGTCTTAAATAAATGATTCATAGTGAATATTAAACTCTTGACATAGCCTCTATCAGCTGGTGAATAATTTGTGGCAGATTTTTGCAGAGATGTTGTTTCTTTCAAAAATGGAAAGTGTTATGTCACAAAAAATATTTGAATAGTATTACTCATTACTTTATTTGCTTCTCTTCAGTTTATGTATTTGTTATTGTTTTCTTACCCTGTGCCTTTTCAGAGTACTGTGCTGAGACAAATGGGTACGCTTTCCTTTTAAGTATGTTTTTCCTCCTCAAAGACTTGTTTTGCTTTGTTTTGTCTGCCTGAGAGCAGCAAAAGAAACAACTTGTACTTGAGCACAGAGCAATAATAAAACCATTGTACTGTTAGATGTGGTATTCTTCGAGGAGATGATGCTACTGCATGTTTGTGATATTTGGGACCATACTCTAGGGGAAGGCCGTTCAGATTTTTTTAGATCAAACTAAGAATAACATTGCAAAAATTAAAATTGAAAAAAGGGGATCGTCTGAGACAAAGATGTACTTGAAGTATGCATGCCGTGTGTCTTAATGACACTAAAAGGACAATGTTTCAAAGAAATGTTGATATAACAATATAGTTTTCAATGCCATATCACTGTCTCAGCATCAGCATCAGTGAGATTTACTTCATATCATCTCCTTTAGGTGTCAGATTTAGCTTCATTGTTCAGTAAAGAGGAAAACTAACTTTTCCATCCCACCTCTCCATACATACCTGCAACTCTCTGTGGGCTTCCTTCTATATTGTAACCATTGAAAATGCCACTTCACTGCTTGCTGATTTCCATACAGGCTATGTGCAGGATTCAAGCAAAACAACATCAACACTTTAGTTCAGAGCAGCAGAGCAGTTCTGAAGTGAGTTCCCTGGTCATACCACAAAAAAAGCATGCTTGTTTGATACACACAAAGAGTATTTTTGCAAGTGCAACCAAGATACGGAGCTGAACCTTACGAGACCACTCAGTTCGCAGCTCAGAGGTAACGATACCAGAGAGGTGGTGGAGTCGTCTACCCTGGAGGCGTTCAAAAAAGGTGTAGACGTGGCACTCCAGGGCGTAGTTTAGGAGTCATGGTGGTGTTAGTTGATGGTTGGACTTGATGATCTTAGAGGTCTTTTCCAACCTTAATGATTCTATGATTCTATGATTCTATGATTGCTTCTGGAGGAAAGTAAACTGTGATCTCCATTCCAGTTGCTTAGCAAATGTGCACCATAGATTCATAAGGGTCTGAACCAACTGCTCCACACTACTGTGAGTTTCTTCAACAACACACAAGTCCCGTTAGAAGTATATGTACTTTCACATATGCTATTGCCCACTACTTCTCAGCTCTTTGGCTAATGTACCCTGTTCATTCATCCATACTTCCCTTGGCTCGAATTAATTTTTGTTGTCTTCTTCCATTTGCAGTTCATGAATATCTTTATTCTGTCTCCCCCTTTCTTATTATTGCATCTTTATTATTGCTGTCTTTTGCAAAGACAAAGATTCAACAAGATCCCAGCTGGGTTCCCAGGGAAATGAGAGAGCTCATTCTTAAGGAAATGACAGTGTCAAAAGTTTATGGGTCGGCAGGATAACCTTATGAGAGTATCTAACTGCTGATGGGTACCAAGAGGGTAGGCAAACAATGCTTCAATTTGTATCAGAAGATGAAGACTGTTTATGAAGACTCAGGACAACAACCACTCTTTGGGTGCAATGCAGAAGATGTTCATTGATTACAGAGCTCTTGAACTGATCTTCAGGTGGGAAGATACAACCAGGACTGCTGTTTGACTGCATGCTCACACCTGAGGTCCTGGGATCACCATATAGGACAGTTTTAGGAGCCTGTCTAGCACTGCTTTATCATCCCCATTTCTCACTGAGGACAAGAGCACATCTACAGATACCTTTCCGGCTTGCTGCCTGCCACAGATTGTATCAGGAACCCCCTGTGTGAGCACTCTAGTTTCTAACCTGAAAAAAATTGTGATGTTTTTCTGTACCTGTCATTATTACATGTGCAGAGGGAGGGTGGAATGACAGCCCTGGTCTCAGAGCTCCAGAGAGATGACATATAGCACTGATTCATAAAGGCTGTTTTGTCTTTAAAAGCTGAACAGAGGCTCTGAGCTGTGAGGGAATCTTCTGCCTGGCATTTAGGTGTGTCAGAAAAGGCCTGCCCAGCCTGTGCCCTGCATGAATCTAATTCAGCCCCAGTACTAACCAAGCCTTAGTAATGCAGTCACCACAGGCTTCTTAAAAGATCTAAGCATGCGGTTCCTTCCCTTTTTCAAAAGCAGTGAGTCATAAGCTGATGATATGATAAAAAAGCCACACATAGGATGGTTTTCTTTTGTATGGCCTTTTGAAGCTCTGCCTACAAACTAGAAGCAGGGGCAAAGGTACAGAGCAGTTAGTGGTAGAGTTAATATTTGCTGGTTGTAATGCTCCTCCTTCCTTCCCTCCTTTTCTGTCATTCACAAAGTCTCCCAGGACACTCCAGCCCTCAGTGAGCTACTGAGAGTAAGCAGTGGCAGAGCAAACCTGCTCCTGGGACTTCACTGGGTCATGGATTTCTCTTCATATAGTTTTGAGCAGCCACTTCAGGCTCAGGTGGCTAATGGTTTGCAGAAACGACATCAGGTGCAGGTTTTCATCTCTAGTTTTAGTGGGCAGCCTGCATGTAGAGGCTGAGCTGTGGGTTGTGAGGTTCTTTGTGGTCAGGTAAAGAGAAAGGTGTGTTTTGCCGTATTTGCAGACACACTGTCACTTCTAATGGAACACAGTCTCACTGCATACTCTATTGTTACTCGGTTTGAAATCAGAAAAAACAAACTTTATTATCAGTAGGAACTCCAGGCTGTTGATTCTGAAAAGGGCAGCATTATGGTGTTTTGCACAGTCTCTATGGCACACATCCCAGACCTGGATGAGCAGTCACAGAGTATGGAGCAGCGTCACAGAAAACTCAGACTGGGTGACCCTGCTACCTTCTAAGACCTCAACCACTGTACCTGGGAACACTCAGAGCAAGAGATTTTTAATTTTTGACTTAATTCTTAGTGTGTATTCTTCTTACAGAGCAAGCTAAGCAAAGTAAGACATTACCTTTATGTGGACATTACCTTTTATTATAGAAAGCATCATATTTTTGAAGACACTTGGAGTATTCCTTCCACCCCTCAGTTTGGCATGTAGCACAGACTGCCTTAGACTTAGACAACCAAAGATACTTTCCATTTCCACCTGATTAAGGTTCATATCTTCCGTGTCCAGATACAACTTTATGATCTGTTAGTGAGGCGAATAGGTAGCATTTCCCAGTGTACTAGCAGGAACCAAATATGATGAATTATTGTGTCCATCCTTTCAAAGAAAGTACTGAAATCCCCACAAATCTGAGATGGGAATGTGTAATTAAACACACTGAAATGATCCGCAAATTTATCAGTGGATAATTTAATAGATAGTTCTCACACAGTTTAAAAACCCATGGAAATTTTTCTTGATGTTACACACGTTATTCAAACAAGAGGGTTTGGAGAATGACGCCTGAAGTCTTGATCATCATTTTTCCCACAGTGCATTTGCTGACCTTAAACTGATCAGTAGAGGTCCAGTGTTGTGGGGCTTCATAAGAGGGAGGGAGAGTCGCTCCCTTTAACATAGGTATGATTTTCTGAAATCCTAAGCCATGATAGTGAAGCAGTAGTAGCTCACAGTGCTCTCAACCCACAGAAGAAAGCCTACACTGCCCCTGCAAAAGAGTATTACATTCATTGCTAGTCATCCCATATCCCCAAGACAATTGAATGACAATGTGTTAATTGGACATGAGCAGGAATAGAAACAGGCAAGAACACAGGCAGAAACAGAAACTAGGTTCGTTTCCACTTGTGAGGTTTTATTTGAGCCATGTTGGAGTGGGCTATGATATGCTACTATCATTTGCCTGACACAGAAAAAAGGCCAGTATGACACTTTGTAGTGTGGTGAAGGTTTGTGCAATACCTTTACTTTTCATAGCTTTGTATCACATGTAAGATGGAAATATTAAGTCTAGGAGACAGAACTAATCTATCCTGAAGTAAAACCTCAGACCACATAGAGTGTGCTTTAAGGACAGAGCTTCAGTTTATTCACTCTTCCTATTGTACCATTAGCAAGTAATTACTTGCTAATGTAGACCCAGCCAATGAAGCCTGGAGGCTGTGTTAAATTTTCTCTTTGGAAATCCTCCCCATAGCCCTATCTTCAAACCATCTAACTTCATATGGTTCTTTGGACATGAAGAATGATCCCTGTCACACTAGAAAGAGTTAGCAGTGATAATGTAAAAAAGGCATGTCAGATGAGTTATATTCATGGAGAGGGCCACTCTCTGAAGGACAGTGAGAGTAACCAGCAGGGAAAAATATAACTAAAGAAATCCTTTTGTAGTCCGCTTTGCTTTTCTCTTTAGTCAACGGAATGGGAAATATATAACATTTCTATTCTTAGCCATACCACCAGAGCAGTCCCTGCCGTTAATAAAAATTATTTACCTGCGTCTAACTGTAGCTTTGTTTTTCTGCCCATCATCATAGTGTCCAAACACTGTGCAGTTTAATCAGAGCTTTGTAACGAGGACCATAACAGAACTTCAGAGAAGAGCTGTGTCTTTCTTATTATCTCTTGATATGTAACAAAACCCAAAAACAAGCAAAAAAAAAATCCCCAAACATTAGGGGACAAATCCTGTTCTCCAGTAAACTTGCAGGTCTATCTTGCACTGAAGTTAAGAGTCACAGGTGCACATAGGAGGGTAAAGAGATGAGATCCAATCTATATATAGCGCTTCTTGAATAAAACTGCTGTCAGGTATTTAAGATGTCCTCTTTGCAATGTTTATTCAGAATGTATTTTTGGTGCAGCTGGGAATATTATACTAACAAATAAGCAAGCCTGAGTAATGAGAATGTAGCACAGTTGATATTCTTAAAGGTAAACATAAAAATTTGTATCACTTCTAGTACAAATGCAGATATAGCTCCCAACACTGCTGTGTGATGAGTGACTAATGTCAGCTTAACATGAAAGACTGCAAAGGCAAAAGAAGTTCTCTGATGATGAATCCTCCCAGGGTATCATAACATCACTTAAAAGCCTTGGAGTTTCTGAGTAGAAGAGGGCTGGCTAAACGTCAGTTATAGATTTATTTATTGACAAATGTTCTGATGATTTCAAAGCAAAGCTATAGTGAATATTTTTCTAATATTCTCATTTTCTCTCCAGTAAGTTACGATTTAATAACTGTTGTTTTATGAACATAAATGTGTAGCCTACCAGTAGGGGTGGGGAAGACCCACATCATAATCAAAGCATGAAGCAAATTTGTTCAGTCTCTGAAACACTAACGTTAAGAAAGAAGTGGTTAAACAACACACAGAAAATAGGGTCAAATTCTTCCAATTATTTTGATTTGAATCTCGAGCATTTTCACTGACTCTGTTTAGGATATTCTGGAATTAAACATAAAAAGGAGAGAAAAAAAGGAGTTATGTCTGACCACTGGTCCATGGGAGAGGGAGACCAGGTCTGGTACCTGCTCGATATTGGTATAAATCTGGGAATTACTCCAGTGAAGTTCAAGAGACAAATTTGCATCTGGGTATATCAAAACATCAGAGGTCTAAAGCTCTGATCTCTAGTCCAAATTAATTTTTGAGTTGGACTGCACAAATGTAGTGGGATGCCTGTCCCAGTAGGCAATAGTTCTTGGTCAGAATATGCAGATTTAAATCAATGCTATTCATCCTATTAACTCATTTTAAGCACACGGAGAAAGAGACTGGAGGAATGAGAAGAGACCAGGCTCCTGTATGCTGGAGTTAATAAGGAAGCAGTAGTAACCATCAGGTAGTCCAGAACGGAAGTAATTTGTTTCCTTAGAGGAAGAAGAGAGCAGAAACAAATTTATTTTCCCCATCATCATTTTGGGCAGGGCTGAAAGTAGACAATCTGCATATCCAGAAAATGAAAAGCTTTCAACACTGTTAATGAGCTTGTTACCCTCTATCTTTTCCTAGTCTGTGTTCTGGTCCCTGTTTCCATTTTAATTAATGTCAAAATTCCCATTTGCGTTAAGAGTATGGTTATTTTACGTCTCTATGTCCTCTTTTTTTTTTTTTTTTTTTGAGTTTAACTTTTCCTTTTGCACTGAAATGCTATAGCTACTTCAATTTGTTTCATACACATATTCTTAAATTACAAGGAATTTGCTCATCAAGGCAGATCTGCAGAAATTTGCAAAGCTTTGGAATATTCCCAAATACCCAAATGGATTTTGTGGCTTTGACAATGAAGCTATTTGTGCATAGAGCTATGAGTAAAACTGAATTTTTTAATGATACATAACAAATCAATGAAGAAATACTTTTAAGATATGGGATGATGACATGTTGCTCAATTTATAATTCATTATACCATGAAACTGAAGTTTTATGATGTCATTAAATACATATAAAGTAATAAGACATCAACATTTATCAGAAAAATAATGCTTTGAAAACAGTCTCATAATAAGGCAAATAAAGAAATAAATAAACCTATGATTTTTATAACAGTACAGTAAGAATAAAAGACAATGTCTGAGATATAAATGCAACAAAACAATGAAAAGAAAAAAGCCCTATAATCATGTCCTTAATTATAGAAGAATTGTAACAGCTCCAATTTTTCTGAACTCATTTTAAAATCTATTTTTAGGTTTTAATTCATACAAAGTTACTTGGTACTTGAAGTGTATATAGTATATATTGGTATTTGCTTGTCATTCAGTGTTGCATTTAAATACCATTTTCTAAAAAAGAACTGAGGATAAATTCAAGCTGTTAGTTTAGTGCCTGACAGTTTTTGTGAATATTATCTATCTAAACATTTTGAATGGAGTACTGTCAATAGAACACACAATTCTGCCACCCTTCCTCACACATGGAAACAACTTGATCCATGAAAAGTTCCACTAGTTCCGGACAGGTTTCTCAGAGAATAAAATGATCCTTAGTGTATTTAAGATTGAGGGGAAAAAAAAAATCAGAGGTACTGAGTACTCTCAGTGCAGATTAGAAGGGGCAGTTCTAAAGACCAAAGAACAAAACAAATATGTATGCTTTGTATAACCATTCAGAGAAAGTCTGGAAAACTGAAGTTTAACACCTTTTTACTTTTTTTCTTTTTTTTTTTTCCCTTTTTTTCACAATAAGCCCATATCAGGGACTCATATGTCATTTAACTAAACGTATGGTGTAGATATGACTTTCGAATTAAACTGGAAGGTTCATTAACCATTGATACAAAATAACAAATGGTTTTTTTCCTCTCTGAAATCTTAAAACTGAGATTAACAGAAGGATTAATTTCCAGAACTGTGTAACAAAATTTAGATACCATTCAGATATCTGTATGAAAGGTAGGTATCTAATACATTAAGCATTACAGTCAGTGATGTCTGGAGAGTGATTTAGCTAACTGGCTGCCTGCTTGCGGGGAGATGTAAAACACCTCGAATACTGTGTTCAGTTTTGGGCCCCTCACTACAAGAAGGACACTGAGGTGCTGGAGCGTGTCCAGAGAAGGGCAACGAAGCTGGTGAAGGGTCTAGAAAACAAGTCTTCTGAGGAGCGGCTGAGAGAACTGGGGCTGTTTAGCTTGGAGAAGAGGAGGCTGAGGGGAGACCTTCTCGCTCTCTACAACTGCCTGAAAGGAGGTTGTAGTGAAGCGGGCCTTGGACTATTGTCCCAAGAAACTAGTGACAGGACGAGAGGAAATGGCCTCCAGTTGCGTCAGGGGAGGTTTAGATTGGACATCAAGAAGAATTTCTTTACCGGAAGAGTGGTTAGGCATTGGAACAGGCTGCCCAGAGANAATGGTTCTATGATTCTATGATTCTATGATTCCTTAGACTTCATTCATTGTATTGACTAGATCTTCAAGGAGGTCTTCAGTTTCTCAAACACAGGCATTTTGGGTGTCATCTCATCTTATTTCAGCCCCTTGCATTTTGTTAATAGTGCTCTTTTAACACAGAAATGAAAATTTTGAAGTAAAAGTATCAGTAACCCAGAACATTATTTTTTTCTTTTTTTTCCTACATCTAGATCTGCCAAATCTTGCTAGTGAGAGCCCTGAGCTAAGATGCTGCCACTCAGCATCAACAATAGGATCACTTCCTGTGACTCTCACCTCATACTGTTCTCAGGTGACTGTTTTGTGTACAATAAAAAAGTTGGCAGTTACTGTCTCCTATTATTATTAGTCATTAATCAGATATTTCTGACAGTTAAAAGTATTGGTCTTCATATCTAAGCAAATACTTCTGTGGCTTCTTGTTGGAATTCCATCTCAGGGTGTGAATTAGAGGATTTCAGGCTGCATATTGGGGTGAGTAAAGACAAATATTGCATTGAAGAATGTGATGGAGAAACCTAAGCCATGTATCAAGTTGTGTAACCCCCTAGATACCATAATTAATGTTTTATTATACTGAGATAAGCATGAATAAATGATAAGCTTTACTTAACATACTGAGCTGAGAGAAGGGTCACGAGTTTGAGGGAAAGTATCAGGACTCTAAATGGAGGAGGAGGAGAATTGATGAATAATCAAATTAATCTCTGAGAAGAGATATTATATGTGGTGAGTAATCTCATACTTCATTTTTTCTGCTGTGCTAGGACATTAGGACTGTCTTTCAGGCCCAGGAAAATTGCCTCCGATGGTAGTGGAAAAGATAATGTAAAAATATATAAGTATTATAGCAATAATGTAAAACCATACAATTTTATGGCCGTTTCAAGGTCAGAAAATGGACCAAGGAGGAGGCTAATTTTTTTACTGCCTCTTTCTTCTCTCTAATGCACAGACAACCATGTGCAGATTACTCTAAGCACACTACTTCAAACTCTGCTTTACAGATGGCAGGGCAGAGAATGGTATCAAAATAGATCACTGCATCATGAAATGATACCCCAGTGAAATGACAAGAAGTTACGCATTAATTACAGTTCTGGTGGGATGGGTAACTCAACCAATTAAGATATGAGCTCAGTTTTAGTGCATATTTTGTATTCGGAAAGAAAAGGTTACCAAAAAAACCGTCAGAAAGTATGCCTCTCAGCTAAATAATATGAAGCTTTGAGGCAAGGCAAATTCTGTGTTCCATTACACAAAGGAAGGGGAAAGCTTTTCCATACTAAGGACGACCTATTTCTTTGCATGTCTAAAATATAATGTGTGGCTAATAAAATATTCAGAAGCAATCATACTACAAAACAATGCAACAGTACACCTTTATCTTCAGGGACATCAGCCATAGACACAGATGTGCACTGTGCATCCATTCAAGCAACTTTGTTTTTCTTTCTGATTGAGTTTACATGCTGAAAGTTGTTACCCCAAAAAGGTCATTAGTGTCAAGCAAGGAGTTTGAAATTACTTTTTTTCCCTTATTTTTTCTCACATTTTTTCTACAATTCTCACAAAGTTTGCACTATATTGCTGTTTTATCTGCATCATAATAAAGAATTTAGGCCTTATGTAGTTTTAAGCCCCTTTAATAATCAAATGTCTTTAAAAATTCACTGTTTTCCATCCTCTGACTTATAAATGAAACAGCTTTATGTTAGCTTAGAGTAAAAAGGTATTTCAGGATATTTCAAAATATCACGAGATGATTACTTTTTTTACTGACAGTGATTATTTGAAAGCAATTCCTGAAGTCTAGATAATCACACACTTGTTTTGTGACTATTTTCACAGCATATGGTTCCAAAGCTTTAGTTAAAGCTGGTCTGATGAGTCGCCTGCTAGCACATGGCACTACCAAGACGAAAGATTTAGGTTAGTACCTCAGGCTTACTAGCAGAATCAAAGAGCTAAAATTAAGTGACAGCGGGATTGTACCATCAGTGTGACTTACTTACTTAAAAAAGAAAGAAGATAAGTAACATTGTAAGGAAAGCTTTGTCCTAAAATGAAGGGCTCACCAGAAATTCAGTAGTACCAGAGGTCTTATATTTTTTAATTTCCAGCACATTTAGACTTTTACTGGTGTAATGCAAAACACAAAATTATTTCAAGGCTTCTCAGCAAAATAGTTGAATTTTGCCACCCTGACTTTGCAGGGTGAGGGCCAGCCAATACTGGAATGCTCCTCTCCAGAGAAAAGGGAGGAAGAAGAGAAAAGGGAGGAAGAAAAGAAAAAGGTGGAAGATGCGGGACAAATAGAGAACAAGGAGAAGGGACAGGAAGGAGTGCCAAAAACCCCTGATACTTTTCCTGCTATTGCCATGGAAGGATAAAGACAACAAATGATGCTTAAACCACAGAGCATCTGCCACTTTCTGTTTCCCTACCATTTTTTTGGTAGCAGCAACCACCTTGACTTTCTAGGGCTCTGATATAGGCAGAGGAGGGAAATGTCTTGTTTGTCTATCTTCAACAACATGATCCCCTGAGCAGCTGATCACCACAGCAGTGCCTAAAGATGTCACTGGCAATGTGTATATTGCAAAAGAAGTTAAAGTATCCTTCCCACAACTTGAAAGTTAGGAGAAACATAAAAATACATGAAACAAAAAGCCATCATTTTCAGATGTGACAGTTTCACATAGTTGTTGGGACCTTTTTCCAGTAGTGAAACTGATACAGTGGAAATCACATGCCATGTGAAGGATCTGATTTCATATCTTTCTCTAGTCCATCTCTAGGATTCTACAGCCAGGAACTTCTTATTTATGTCATGCTAAAGTATGTCTGATTGAATCCTGTGCAACCCCTTGACCTTCAGCTTTGGCTAACTTTTAACATAAATGACAGTGGAAACGAGTTCTGTATAGAGTAAAGCCAAAGACTTTTGACCACTGGCTTTCACTAATGCATTTATAGACATATAGAATCAAGTCCAATAAAAATGCATTCATTTATACAAAGTGGAGCAGTCCTAAAGAGAGCAATTGTGAGAGATTTTTCTCCAAAGTCTCCAGGGAGTAACAGAGGTTTTTGCCAGTTACCCTGTGTCCCAAGTGAGAGCTGTAATATCTCAGATGGGAACTGTTGCTTTGGTCTGTATTTATACAGTCTACCACACAACTGCATTCATTTATATGTAGAGGTATGAGATGCTACCCTTTTATAAGTAAGTATAAGAATAGCTACCACAACACAGACACATGGATACCTTTCTTATCATGTGTGTCTGACTCTCTTTTGTTGTGTATCAAGGAATTTTTTTGGAGCTAGCAGTGCAAACAACATGCTTCCTATTGGACAGGTCAGTACTTAGAATAGAATCATTAAGGTTGGAAAAGACCTCTAAGATCATCAAGTCCAACCATCAACTAACACCACCATGACTCCTAAACTAGGCCCTGGAGTGCCACATCCACACCTTTTTTGAACGCCTCCAGGGTTGATGACTCCACCACCTCTCTGGGCAGCCTGTTCCAATGCCTAACCACTCTTTCAGTAAAGAAATTCTTCTTTACACTCTACTTAGTGCACTCTACTTACTCTTAGTGCACTCTACTTAGTGCAGTAAAGCTGACTGGCATGAAAAGATGCTTCTGCAGGATACGCCTAGGGCAACCTGCAGCTGTAAAATAGGATCTGTACAAATAGATGGGAGCAAACAGATCCAAATGCACACTGGTCTTCTGTGATATCCAGGCATAAACCCACTTTTGTCCAGAAGCCTTTTAACTGCTGTGTTAGTGTGGGCACAACACTGTGCTAAGGCTTGCTTGTGGCCAGCTCAGACCTGTATGATCTCACCCACGCACTTCGACTCCTAAGGGGGTGGATATCACACAGATACCTTTGCATTCATGTGATTTTTTCCCCCTTCTATTTAGAAAATAACATAGAGTATGAAATTATAAAATACAAGAAGAGGAAGTAAAATAAAATAAAACAAAATAAAGTAAACCAGAATTAAATTGATATTAAGGCCTTGTTTTCAGAAATTTATATATCCTTTTAGGAAACAATGCTTGATACACCCTTAATAATGTAATCCTCATTGAAATCATTAAATGTTTCTGAAAATATGACTCAAAAGCATTTTAAATGAGGCCTCTTTCTTGCCTTTCTCTTGCCTTCCCCATGCTTTATACATCTTTGGGAGTGATAAGAAACTTTGGGAGTGATAAGAAACTTTAGGAATAATGCAAAAAGAAAAATGGAATAGAAATATATTATGAAAGCAATTGCTTACTTTCATCCATAATTTAATTAGAAAAGTTCCTTAAAAATCTAAGGGGTCCACTGGGGTATTAGAACTGCTAAGGTAACTGACCCTGGAGAACTCTTTTTTTTTCCTATTTTTTTCTGATTTTCCAGACAGAGTTCTTCATCCTCTTTTTCCTTTCATACTTATTTAGCTGTCAGAATACTGCATTTCTATTATGTTAATGATAAATTGTTATAGTCTTTTTCTATACCACAAGGTCTTCATTCATATTTCTACTTAATTTCTAAGATGTTTTGAGATATTAAATTAGACATTTTGAGATTTTTAAGGGGCTTTGATGATTTGTTTATGTCTGTTTTTAAAAAATACTTATATTTTTAAGGACTTCTCAATCAGTGAAAAAAAATTACCCATGATTCTCAGTGAGCTGTTTAAAGGCTGCACAGTTCTGATGATAATGTGACATAAACCCTTGAAGTGCTGATATAGTCAGCTTCTCTTGCTACATGAGATGCTGCCTGAGAATCATGGTAAGATGATACACCCATGGATAAGGACTTTACTGTTTAGAGGTAAGTAAATAATGCTGAATCTTCTGTAACAGTTCAATAATTTTTGTGGATTTTTTTCTGTTGCCTTTATTTCTGATTTCCATTCAGAGAATGAGATTTTAAAATGAAGCCATTCTGAATTAAGTTCCAAAGTATGAATTTATAAAAGATTTTTTTCATAAAATCCAGATAAGGCGTTTATCCTTCCTATGTTAATTTTGTCGATTCCCTGATATGAAAGCTGGTATTTTCAGGTGGATAGGTTAGTGACAGTTGGCAGTGAAAACAAGAAGCTGGCCCACGGGGAAGACATAATTTGGAAGAAGTATCTACAAAAGTTTACAGGAGAAAAGTGGGAGGAAAATGATGAGCAAATTGTTTGAGTCAAAGCTAGCAATACTTCCAAACTAGACTGGGGGAAGAAAAAGTACCAGTGTAACAGGGAGAAGAATGAAAACAAACAGGTCTTTTTGGCAAGTACTAATTTTTTTGTGTATGTATTAGCCAAATCTAGTCTCATGGCTTGATTCTGTTTCTTAAGCTTTCCTGACAGCCGTTATTTAGGCTACTCATAGGATACTCATGGTCACAATGAATTAATTAAAATAACATTTACATTTCAGGAAATATATAACTTTTTTTACCTTTGCAAATCGAAAACCAAAGCATTCTCTACAGAGGTAAAAAGGCACCTAAGTAACTTTTTATATGGTTTGGATATTTTAAATTAACTGTTGCATTTTACATATGTAGTGTTTTTATATCCATAATGTCCTGAGCTCATTCATTCATAATTTCATTCTTTCTTTACCTCCAACGAAGTGGGGAGGGGGGGGGGGGGGTGGGGGGGA
>WAAD01013549.1:0-12658 GCA_013389945.1 Fregata magnificens | reverse complement strand
CCATTTTAAATCAAAGAATTTTCATTTCTGAGAAATAAAAGGCCTTCTTAGAAGCATAAAACTTATTTTTTCAGAATCTTCCAATCTATGGCTTTTGTTCCTTTTTTATTCTTTGCTTTCTATCCTTACATATGGAGAAAATGGGAAATCCGCCGCTATATTGCACAGGTATTACTAGATAGGCGTGGGAGAAAAAGTGAGAATCACGTGAGGGAAGTGTTATCTGCCTAATGAGGAATTCTTCCCTGATGGTTTCTACTGAGTTTCTACTTCTATCTAAATTGGAGGCAGGGAAAGAAGGAGCACAGATGCTAGAAACATTGTCCCATACCAGCAACTGTTATTCCAGTCTGCTGATACCCACTGCAGAAGTTGTTTCCACTGCAGGAACTAGGAGGAAAACATGAAGAAAAGCAGCTGGACTTTGAAGCCCTACTGACATGAAGAAACTTCAATATCAAGACTGATTGAAACTGAGATTCCTCAGGAAATCCTGAGCTGAAAATTCAAGGAGTCTGAGTGAGTATTAGATGGACCTAGCATGTCTGCTTGTCCTATCTTTCTGTTTCTTAAGCATTCACTTACAGTTGAAGATAGGTTACAGGGCTAGATGGACTGCTGGTCTGAACCCTTATGGCTGTTCTTGTGACTAGTATCCTGGAAGCTGAATGGCTGCATGTGCCCGTGCCAGCTCTACAGCCAGACTTAAGAAGGAGCAGAAGTTCCTCTCGGTTTGTTAAGGTTGACCTTCCTCTTAATAGATGTATACTTTAAGATTCCCTTGTTACTGTTACAATAAAAATATATATAGTAAGTTGACTGTATGCAATTTGGGTACATATTCTGATTGCTGTTCCAGTGAAAGATTCTAATGACATATACAGATCTGTTGTTTCTAAAGCTTAAACAAAACCAACATTGCCACACTTTCCTCTTTGTGTTTGCCATGAAGCAAAAGGGGAAAAACAAATTTTAGGCAGAAACAGAGAACATATTGAAGAGAACTGAAAAAAACAGAGTAAAGAAGAAAAACTAATTCTCTTATTGCAGAAGTAATAGTGTGAAAGAAAATGCAGAAGCCATCCTTTGTTAATATGAAATACAATGTACTGTACTTCCTAGAAATAAACAAGTCTTTCTGTAGAGTTGAACAAGTCTTCCCTGAGTACCACGCATTTTCCAACACTGGAAAATACTACCTCTTTCCAAAGAAACTATTTTTTTCAGAGTTTTTTTTCCAGCTGTAGGAAAAAATCCATAGTGAACAGCACCACAGTTCAAAACAACTGAGTAAACTTGCACAAATATGGAACTGGATAAATCTCATGTAAGCAAACTCTACACTCACTCGTACAGCCCATCTCCGGTTATACAATACTCTTTTCTTGGCAGGTATCTCTATGCTGCAAATAGCATCCTACATCTAAATTCCTATTATTAGAAAATGATACAGAATTCTTCTATCCCCCTTTTCCCATCGTGCTTGTCAAATGCCACAGCACCATTAGCAAGAGCTCCTTCAAATAATCTCTGCCTTCCACCACAGTGGTAAGCAATCAGGGACAGAGGAAGGAAGAGGGTACACAATGGGTAGAAGATGTAATATAATGGGTGCAGAGCAGCAGGAGCAGCACAAAGTTGAAAGCATAGTAAGAAAGGTAAGAAGGGGATTGAAATAGTAAAATACTACAAAATAGTTATCAGGTTAGAAAAATAGTCTCACTCACATTTATCTTTAAAACCTGCTAGAGAAGGATGACTAATACTGGACCTAAAATGTGAATAACGCTGAAGCATTTTCTGATCTCAAGGTATCTCAGGTAGTGCATTTAAGTAAAAACCACAGAAGACAGAAAAGCATTTTCTTAATGTCTTGTTGTAATGAAATAATCTCAGAACTAAATATTTGGAACTTGTAATCAGGATAGCTAATGAATGAGCTGAAAAGGGTGAGGGTTCCATCAATTAATCTGGAAGGATCTATTCTGCAAAGAAAAATAGATTCCACCAATTCCAGAAACATAAAAAATTCATAGTTCTGACAGAGTATGTGGAAAAACGCAGAACCTTAACAGGCCCTCTAACAACAGGCATGTCAAACACACTGCTGGAT
The DNA here is from genome assembly GCA_013389945.1 of Fregata magnificens. Classification (NCBI taxonomy): domain Eukaryota; kingdom Metazoa; phylum Chordata; class Aves; order Suliformes; family Fregatidae; genus Fregata; species Fregata magnificens. The sequence goes on along the minus strand of WAAD01013549.1, from coordinate 10,545 downwards.
CCAGTAGACAGGATCTGGTCCTACACCTTTTTCACTGTTCTAAAGCTCCCTTTGTAATTTATCTCTAGCAGTTAAAATGAGCCAGAAATGAATGAATAGCCAAACCAGATGAAGCTGATTTGCAGTGGGGGACAGGATAGGTTCTGTGTCTCTCTGAACTTCCTAAGACAGCAGCTAGTATAGCGATGGAGTCAGAACATGCCAAAGGCTGGCTGTAAGGGAAACTCCTTCTTACTAAATTCCTGCATTCTGGTCTCCCTTGCTGTAAACTGGAAACATTTGGTTTAGAAGCAGTGTCATCCCAGAATCAACTTATTTAACTGCCAAGCCCCATAGGCTCAGAAAAGGGGAGTTCTCCTCTTTCCGCTCTCCCCCCCGGCCCCCAGCAGAACCCAATCTCTGGAGAAGCACATCCTGCAGTGAGAGGCAGAACTAGCTGTCTGGCAAGAAACTTTTTATTTCCAGCCTGTCTCCCCAGATGAATTTGGTCTTCACCACAGAATGTGTTTGACAGCTCTGCCCTCCACCATGAATGATTAATTTGTTATGGGTGTCTAGTTTAACCAAAGATGGATTTGAACAGAAAAAGCCCTTGTACACTTGCTATTTGGTAAAGCTGCTTTAATGTAGGTGGAATCTCCTTCATCAAATCACGGAAAGCAAGAGAAGCAAGTCTCATTTTTAAATGTCATTTTTCTCATTATAGTAATCCTCCTGTGTATATCAAAACTGATCATGTGAAAATATCTATGACAAGTATTTCATATTTAGATTTAGAACACAAACTGGAACTCAGAACTCTTTGTATTGCTGTAGATTGCCCTAAACTTACAGAAACTGTAAAGCAGAGCAATATATACAGTATTCTTGAATAAAAGTTTTTGAAAAGTTGAGATATCTGATTAAACCAAGAAGCTGAAATAAGAGAATACTCCAAACAAACATGGTAACAGATTATGGCCCAAAACACAGGCATGCATATGGCTGATAAGGAATTTGAACTGTGTGTCCAGACAGGTTTCACTAAAGTGTTTTTTTTTTAAAGAAAGATGTGTATGGGGAGAGAAGCAGATGGGGAGGAAGAGAAGCACCATATGAAGCTGACAGAGAAGACAGAAGGAAGCATATGTTGTGACATGAAGACTATAACCCTGAAAAAAGCTAAGGGTAAGTGCTGGTTTAAAGAAGCTTTGAACGCTAAGCTATGAAACACCCTGTTTGATTCTTCCTGAGTTCAAGGAAATAGGATGTTGCATATTCACTCTGAATAAGTGGCAATGCATCAAAGAAATAACTAACTCATCCATTTCTCATTTGAAAGGCAAAAAGCTGCAGAATTCTAATTTTGGTATAATGCTGAAACTAAAAATGGGAAAAACACTATGTTTAGGGTAAGCTATTACAAAGATACATAAATGTCAAATTGCCAAAATGAGGAAAACAGAATTAGTTTGGTTTACGGGCACAAACAGGATTTATAACAAACTAACGAGATTTATTTTGAAATCTATTATTCTTTGTCTGAGATAGATACGTAGGAGAAAATAAGATGATTCAATAATTTCCTTTTGTTGTAGAGGAGTTGATGCTCATACCTGCAAGAAATCGAGCAAAAGAACTTTGGTTTTCACTTTAGGAGGTGAAGCGAAAATATTTGTGAAGGGGCAAAGAAGTTATCACTGATGAGCAATACAAAATAAAGTTTTTTTCAAAACTGTTGTTTACCATTTTGAGACAGAAGGAGATGAACAGGTTCTCAGACCAACTCAAACTGTACTGATTCATTAATGTATGGACAGGGATAGGTTGTACACGGTTACTGTGTTTGTAGGCATTAGTCAAGCAGCGGAGCACTTGCATGTAATTAATTTCTCCTTCATAAATTAATAGCTAATTAAGAACATAATTGAAATGCAAGTCACTTACGCTTTTATGTTATTTTTAATTCAGCTATCTTTATGTAATTACAATCTAACTTAGAGTTGAAAGTTTCATATGGTATTTTGTTGACTCACATCATTCAACTTCATTCTTGTTTCTTCAGGCATTTTGAGAAGAGTTTATGATAATATGTCTAAAATTCATAACTTACAAATACTATAGAATTTCACTCATCAGACCTCATTTTTCCTCCCAGTGTTAAGTTTCTATGTTTCTTAATAGTGTCTTTGCTTCTTAATGAACAAAGAGTAAACTTTGTGGCACTTACAGATTACACACAGTAAATGCTGGTTGCTGCTTTCTGCAAAAACAGTACACGCAGACACAAAAGCTAGGGAGGCTTACAAGCTCATTGTGTTGAACCACAAACACAAGGAAAAGTTTTCTCTACAGCTGGGTCATATTTCACAAAATGAGACCTTAATATTTTATAACATAACCATCTATGTTTAAGAACTTAAAAATTGTTCTTTACCTTGAAGAGAGATAAACAAAAACACATAGGTATGTACTATATGCTACAACTACCAGTAAACCAGTAGCTGCAGATTATGTATGTGATAGAGAATTGAAGCTTTTAAGAATCACGCCCATCCCCCCCCAGCAGTTTCTTACCTATTTTATCCATTTTGGACATCAAAAGGCATTGCCATTGCCCAAGTATTTATCATGTAGAGGCGGTTGCCTATTTCTTCCCCTGCCCTTCCTGGGCCTGAGAATGATCTCCCTAATTCACCGTTTCAACGAACGTTCTCCAGCGCAAGAGATGGACAGGAGACCAGCAGTGTGCCTTCAGAACTGGGAACATTCTCCCCGGCAGAAATGATGGAGTCACTACAGAGGTCTGGAGTGTCAACCTATTTTTTTTTTAAGTAACTCTGTATTCCAGTCAGGCTGTATCTCCTGGGGCACAGAGAAGCAACAGTTTATAAAGAGACTGCTAACGCTGTAACTGTTTGTCAGGAATTAAAAACGGAGACTTGAGGCCTGTTGTGTCTCCTGCCAGCCAAGACCAATGTACAAATTTTAGAACCCACCTCAATTTGCATTATATAAAGAATATTGGAGGAACTACCTAATTAACAACAGGTTTTGCCTTCTGTGCCTAAGCAGTTTAATGAGACCCCTCTCTACTTTCTGCACTTGAGGCCTTTTAAATCTGCCCACTGAGAACCAGTGACCTTGCTTCTTAACAAGGCTCAAAGGCTCTCCCACTGGGCATTTCCCCTACCTGCTGCCATCCTAGGCCTTTCCATTCACAGTCCACTAGGTCTCATGACAGAAGGTGCACTTGTGTGGTGGATCACACAGCTGTCACGGCACACCTGCAGTGCAAGTTCAGCCATTTGCCTCCTGATCGGCTCCTACAAATGGGGAACCCCACTTGGAGACCTCATGCCGCCTCCATGTCCCCCCTTCTCCAGGTTAAGCAGCAGCCTGCAGCTAAAATACAACCAGGCCAACAGCTGCACCTAACACAGCAAGCGCCGAAATGTGAAAGCAGCACTGCAAGTAATTGAGAAGCAGGCACACCGGGGAAGTGGCATGACAGAAATAAAATAAGAGTTTCTTCTGCTTGATGTGAGAAATTTGATAGGTTTGTCACAGGTGTCAAGCTGCTTCATGGCCCATCAAAAACTATCATGGACTGAACAGGAAAAAAAGCTGTGGCAGTGGTCTGTTGCCATTTCGGATGCCGTCAACAATCCAGGAGAGGAAAGTTATCATCTGGCTCAAAGAAGAGATGGTCTCCTGAAGAAGTTAGTGACCAGGAACTGACTTAAACTGCAAAGCATCTGCAGCGATTCACAAACTTGAGCAACAACATTATTCAAAAATTCAAAGACATTAAAAGGACTAAAAATTACACTTATTTTCATCAGGCTCAAGTCTTCAGATACACAGCTTTAAGCCTCAACTAGAGATAACACGAGTGTCCATTCTGGACAAAGGCTGTTTTGAATTAACCATATCACAATCTTCTTTATGTAATTTTTGTAATTTCCACCAGAACATCTCTGGCGTTAGACTACAGAATTTCCATAAGACTGAATTTCTACACTTTCTACTACCTTAAAAAATAAATACATCTCCATCACATTCCAGGAAATAGTGATTTCTTTGGAAGATATAAGGATGTAAGGATGATGAACATGAAAAATTACATTTTTTAACACTGTACAACTGCAAGAACCAACTAGATAGAATGACAAAAAGAATGAACAGTATATGTGATGTTTATTAAACATTATTACTGATGTGTCAAATTTATTACTTGATAACTTTTCTAATAAGCGTTAAGCCCTAGATATGTATTTAAGCTACATTCAAATAGATTTTTTGAAAGAAAATATTTGTTTAGAGAAAAGTTTTTGTATTAGTCTATCAGTCTCAACTAGATTTTTACTGAAAAGGTTTTTCAGAGCTGAAATGGAACTTTCTGATCTCCTCTGCCTGACTCAGAGCAAACTTAAACAGGATTTAAGCAGAAAATTAAACTATAAAAATTTGGATATTTGGAAGCAGAACTTCCTTGATTTCTCTTGTTTGAGCTGTTGCACTTTGAATAAATAATCAAATATTTGTGGCTAGAATGCACAAACAAGAGAGAGACTTGGCAGTCTCTAGTTTTCCAGACAGGGCACTCACATGGCAGACCCAGGTTCAAGACCTTGCTCTGAATGAAGGAAAGGAGCAATATGAGCTCAAGTCTTCCACATGAAGGCCAACACCTTAGCCACTGGCTATTTTTGTGATTCAGAAGAGCAAGGCTCTGGTTTTTTTTCATGATATATGAAAATGTTTAATTTCACCCCTGTGTTGAATAGAATGAACTTTTAAAAACAGTATTCAACACAGCTCTGATTAAACCCTCAAATACTATATTATCACTTGCATACAGTAAGAATTATATATTTTGGATCACGCTTATTTTTATTTTTAATTTTTTTTTAACAGGAGTACCTGTAGAATTGAGCTGCCCTTTGGTTATGTTCAGCTTTGCACATGTTACATTTAAGTGCAATATAAGTTTTGCTTTAAGCATACAGAGTTTGACTGTGCATGGCTGGCACTGACTACTGTTTTGTTGTAGCAGAGTTAAAATTTACCAGTGGATCTTACCAGTTCACTACTTGCACAGAAAAATCTATAAACAGAATAAAGCATTAGACAGTGACTCAAGTGACCTGGTTCTGCTGGTTATTCTAATACTGACTTACTCTATAACACTAGACAAGTCGTTTTGACTGTCTCTTCTTTATTTCAGGCTTCCTCTGTCAACATCTATATGGAAATCTCTACATCTCTCAATATCTCATTCAGAACACTTCACTCAGATTCTAATACTGGTAGGAGCCTCAAAATGTACTGATAGACTAACAGTAAAACTGCATTATAATCAACAAATACAATTTATTTAAAATATGGTGAAATATTATGTTTGCAGTCTGTAAAGGAGTTTGATCTGTGAATCTCAAAGAGGTCTTGTCAAGAACCAGTTGAAGAAAAGACTAACAGAGAAAACATATTTTAGCAATACTAGCTCCCAATACATTCATATTTCAGTTATGCAATGACTGCTTTTCTTCAACTTTGAAATTAACATTTAAACCCACACATTTTACATTTGCAGCTTACCTGTGGGAAACTGCTCCCCAGGCACCATGCTTATTTGTTAGTATGTTGAGTATCTTCTGTTTCAGCTGATTGGCTGTAACATGATCTCGATGCTTAGCAGCACTGATAAGATGATCACACATCTTCTCCTCCTCTCTTCTGTCAGCAGCATACTGAGCACACTGTGACTAGGAATGAAAATACATCTACTTCATAAAAGATAGGCTATTTAGAATTGCCTTACAATGATTATTTACTAAAACTCTTTAAATATGACAAGAACTCTTTAAAATACTTTTAAGAGGAATAGAACACACCATTCAATTGAAATGGTTCTACTACCATATATTATCCACAAAAAAGCACTCAGTTAAAACATGTAAAAATTGAAATATCAAGGGCAAACACAACAGAATCAAAATTAAAAACATTTAGCTATACATTTCTGTGTGTATATGTGTGACCATGGATATGCCTTAAAAGCTAATCTTTATTTGTAAAAGTTTCATGTGTTCTCAGGTATAAAATACAGGTATAACATACATAACACAATATGCAGGAAAAAATTATGTACACTGGTTTCGATTTTTAAATTGCAATAAACCCAACAATTAAAAAGCCATTTGATAATTTTATTATTATGGATGATAAACTCCTTTAACTATGAAATTAGGAGTATATTTTCTATTTCATATCACAACATGAAAAATTTTGATAACATACTATCACTTCTAAAAAACCCTAATGGTTAAAAAATAGCTCATCTTTGAAACTGCAAAAGATCTAACATTTTCATCATGTTTCCTTTAAGAGATAACTACCTCTAAAATAAATGCTGTGGTTATTGACCTTCATGCAAGTTTGTTTCTAAAACTGTCAAAACTCCATAGTGTATTTTAGTTTTGATAAATCCTTTCTTCATGTATAATAAGCACAATATAATTTTTCCATTTCTTTTCTCAAAATCATGTTAAGTTCAAATTCAATTTCTCCTCCTAGTAAAGATCCTTTCAAAATGTCTAAACAAAGCAAATGTAGCCATACTAATTAAAATAAATCCATTATAAGTATAATTTTCTAGGTATAAATTACAAAGGCTAGATTATTCTCAAAACAGCTAATTTTAAAATCACCTTTTAAGAGACATTTTTGCATGTCCAGTTATTGTGCACCATTTTAGAACATTTAATGAACACTCAATGCTGTAACACAATCCTGAATAGAATCCTATTTTCTAATATTCAAAAGACCAATTACATTTAAGTTAACCTCATACTAATTTGTAGTTTATTCTTCATATTCTGCACACTACCTTTTTACTACAGATCACAGTAGCATTCAGTAAGATTTTAACAGTGGTCTTTCCACTGTGTTACAGCCATTATTTCAAGTAATCTATCTGGAAAAGAACAATTGTTACACTAATTCATAAAGGGTTAATTCATTTTTCAATTTATCTTCTTGTTCAGGGAAGCACCAATTAGTACAATGATCTGCCTTAGTAATGAGGTTAATATTTCACCAGCTCATTGGACAGTAAAATTAAATTTTCATTTTTCTTCCTGAACAATTACAAAGGTTAACGAAATGAAAGTTAACTGTGAAGCACCCATTCTGGGAGGAATTTCCCTGGCCCTGACTGCAACTAGAGTCACAGGATAAAATTTAGATGCTGGTCCATGGCCTCCCCAGGACACAGGCGACACAGTAACTTGGTGCAGCTTGGGCCAAGTCATTTCACCCATAATGATTCAATTAAAGTTTAAAAGGTAAAAATAAAATAGCACTCACTTCTCTGGCTGAGAGCAATGATTAACATGTACTAAAACCCAGAACATATACCAATACAGCTTATTAAAAGAAAATGACAGATTTACAATTATGCAACAGAAAACTACCAGAAATCTCTTTGTCCCTACTACTTTCAAGTAGAATGAATAATAAAACGTTCAGTTATATACCTACCATTATTAAAGACAATATATAAAACATTCTTTCAGACTTTAACCATCACCTTATTTAAGTACATCTGAGTTTCATATTTAACACAGGCTACATTTCATAATTTTCTTTTATGACTTGCAGATTTTATCTTACTCATCTAAAACATGTAGCTGAGGTTTTTCATGTGACAAATATAATGAAAATTTTCATATATGAAAAATGTGTTGGTTTCTTTACCAGACAATAAGACTGACTTAAGGCTATTCCTTTAGGGAATTTAGTTAATATTCTAAATCCTATTTGCTAACAGAAGCTGGAAGTTAATTGAATATTCTCATTTTGTCTAGAGTTCTGACAGATCTTATACCTCAATGTATTCTTCAAAGAGCAGATAACTCAATCTTCTATTGTCATCTTAGGTTACTGCATGATGCTCTGATAAATATCAAATGTTATTTATTGTTGAGGCAATATGAAACTTCACTCTGACACACACTTAATTGTAAATGTGATTTTATCTAAGTTCAAAATATCCAGTATATGCTTGGTAATAAAGTTGTTGCAATCCCATATGACAAGTGTCTGCTGTCTGTTCTGACAAAATGAAGTAAAGGTTATGTGTATTCAAAATGACAACAGATATCTCTGTCTCACACTTTTCAGCTAGGTCAAGGATCACAAGAACTAGTACATCAAAGTACACATTTAAGAGAGCTGTTTCAAGGAGATAAAAACCTCATCAAAACTAAGATTACTGGATCCTATTTCTAGCCACCAGGTGCTTGTTGACACTTTCTGACAGATGAATAAATTGATATAGCTATTTATTATCATCAATACTAAGTCAGTCTATCCTAATCCTAATGTTAGGTCACTTGAGCATTAAAACATGGAAATGTATGTTTGTGTATATATAGATACACATACACAAATGTATGCAAGCACAGACAGGTTTGGAAATAAAGAACAGTGATGCTGAAATGTATAAAACACCATAAAACTGCAAAACCATATTTGATAAAATCATGTCAAAAATAAATTTTTAACTTTGCTCCATCACTTTTGCATGAAAATTTTTTGAATAGGAACAAAATTAATCCTGAAGAAATAATCAAAAACCTGTTAAACTGAACATGTTTAAAAATAGCTTTTTTGTATATTTGCATCATTTTCAAGCAATGTAATTTAAATTGTATACTGCAACACTCATTGATGAAAAAACCAATTGAATGTCGACTCCTTTTAGAAGTAAGAATTATAGACATTAAAGAGTTATGGGATCCCGCTGCCGTGTTACTTCTTCCAATACTTAAAAAGAATAAACATTTTAAACACAATCTTACTGTCAATAGTCAATGATTCCTAACTAGCAGGAAAGATATGTCATATCATATTTCAATATGTAAATTATAGCACGTAAATGTTCTAAAGTGCTCCAAAATGCAAAACGTCCTCACAAAATTACCTTAAAATACTAATTCTGCTTAACAAAACATTTCTATTTCTTATTTTTCATGAAGTGTCTTAACTGTATTAACTGCTTTTCTTTCTTACTGAACTCATATATACTGTTGATAAAATCCAACAAAAATAATTACTAATGTGATTTACTTTACTATTTGCAATAAATTAGAAAAGTTCTTTATGAAGCCAGAGGGTCTGCCGTATCAGTTTAGACATTCTGATTAAGGGATTTCTTCAAGCTGTAAATGTTTTCATGAATTTCAGTGAGGAGAAGAGAAATTAAACTTGTTCCTTGTGTTTGACATTTACCAAAGCTTTTAAAAACTAGTTTTGAAATGCCTTCAATGTAAATTTTGTTCTTGGAAGAAAAAAATCTTTATTGTATGGGGTTACAGTCTAGGTGACAACTGAGTGAAAACAGAGAAGCAGAAATGCACCAACTCTCAGGCTTACCTCAAACTCAGCATGCTTGTGGACATCTTCAGCTCTTTGTCGGTTCAAAATAAATTCTGCTTCATTTGCGACACGCACTATATGGTCTTTCATTGCATGACATAATAATCTAAAATAAGAAAAAATAAAATCAACCTTTGTATTTGATATATTTCAAATAAGCTATTTCAGCAGACTTACTTAAAATGGAAAAAATTAAAATTAATGAAACTACTGTAATGCAATTACTTAATTGGTTGACATGAAAAATTTAATTTTATCCAAAATTTTCTGCATTTATGAAAGCACAAACAAATCATGTTATATGGAAAAAGCTTGCTATTTATTATTGAAGGGAAAAATTCTTTATGGAAGTATTATACTTCTAGTGTGTTTTTAATAGCAGTCTCAATATGAATATGACTACTATACTATCATTAAAAAAAATCTAGACAACTGCTTAAACTCTTACTGATACCATTATATCATTAAATATAAATATTCCAGTTTTGAAGTCTTAAAAAATCATGAGATTACTGAAGATTTAAAATTCTACTAAAATTGCAAAATAATATAAATATGCCTTATATGTTTTCCAAACACTGGACTGAAAAGTGTATCCTGTTTCCAAGTTCTCATGGCATTAGAACTAGACAAACCTTACTTAAAAAGAAGGAAAAAATAGATTAAGATTGGACTGAGACTGAGGATGTCAATCAGACACCGTAAATAAAGACTCTTGTAAAGACCACCAAATACCATGAGATGCATAATAAAATTGCAGCATAAAGAACACTGTGTTGTTAATAATGCTGATATCTTATTGGGCAGGAAGAATGGGAGCAACTGTTTTCTTGTCCCTACAGTCCATATCTAAGCTTGCCTGTTCTATTCAAAATTGCTTTGCTCTTCTTATCAGCAGGGAGGAAATATCTTTCAGGATGCAAAGATCTGACAGGTCTGTTTAGGATCAGGAAGAACTGTTTCCCTTTGTGTCAAATTGGCTGGGATTTTCCTTCCTGCAGCATCAGGGAAACACACTTAATTTCAGAGATTCTTATATTAAGAATGTGAAATTTCTAACAAATTCCACCCTAATGTTGGTGTCTGGTGCTTAGAAGCACCACAAATGAAAGCCATGATTAC
>WAAD01013530.1:0-28959 GCA_013389945.1 Fregata magnificens | reverse complement strand
CCCAAAACAACACCCCTCCCCCAAATGTGAAGAACATGAAAAGAATTTTTCACCGTGGTTCCTAAATCACAGTGGTTTAAGTAACCAGACTACATTACAGATATCCCGGTTTAACAATTCACTTGTTAGCAGGAATTTATATTTATCAAGTGTTTTCATCAGCTTAGATGGATTTGGACCTACCGCTTTAAGTGCTGATCCACAGGAACTGCTGGTTTTGAAGGGCCACAAGTAAAGTAACTGGATGGACAAAAACCAGTCAGGACTGCCCCTGTAGCTTCAACCTGCCGTGCATAGTTTTCTTCCTTGGAATCTTTTTAAAAAGTCAGAATACAACATGATTTATTAATGTAGCAAAGTCATTACAATTCAGAGCTAAAAATGTTATTGGACTTCCCTCCAGCTAGTGCTGTTTAAGGAAGCCTTTAAAAAGCAATTTAATTCCATTCCACAAAGTCAAATTTTCTCCACAGATAATTGGTTTTCATTATATGTATAAAAAGCTGCAATGAAGCCAATATGTCAAACTATATCTTTTTTAGGATTTATATTTACTACCGAAAGGCTGACCTGCTTTTGCAAGAATTGCATTGTCCCTGTTTTGCTACTGTTAACCTGAAATCTTTACTGTTAATAACACAGACACACACTATAGTAGCATTCACCAATGTACCATGAAATCTGCATACAATCAAGAATTCTTCTGGCCTCTCACGTTTATAGCCAAATAATTTCATGCTATCATCTGTCATAGATTAAATCTTCGTATATAAACTTGTTCAGTAAGAGTTAAAACATTCACACTGTTTTGAGAGCTTGAAACACTTAGCTGGAAAGTACTTGCCTGGCTTGGGTCATTATCAGTTTATTTTAAAACTGCCATACTAAAACAAATATTAAAGCCTGTTATTGTGTATATATATAATATACAATAATATGTATTACCACTGGGCATTTTTATATTCAAAGAGCTTAGTAACAACAGTGCTTTTTTGAGCATCTTGAAACATCAAACTTGCAAAGCTTATACACTAATTACAGCAGAGCAACAAAACAAAGAAATCCAAAAGCTATCAAAGTTGGAAATGCAAAAATAGGCATTAAATTTTTCCATAATTAAAAAACTTAACAAAAACCCCACACTCATTCAAGCCCTAATCTTTTTTATAGCAGATACTTATGACCAAAAATAATCTTCAAGCTAAAGCAAACAAATGCAATGAAAATACTCACCAAACATCTCATCTTGCTTAGATTTCATGCCTTTTTCTCTTTTTTTTTCTTTTTTTTTTTTCTAAATAAGACAAAGAGATTCAAATTTAAAAGCTGTGTTAGTTACTGTCCTCCTGTTCCTGCAGCTCTTCAGTTGTAGGTATGGAGGAGCTTGGCTGGTATTGTTTTGAGATACAGAGAGTGGCCTGTGTGAGCCAAGATATTCTGTACTGTCTGAGGATCTCTGCAGTGCTCTTAAACTCCTCCACCGAGACAGGTATTTGTTGCTGCCTGTTGTCCAAACAGGTTCATCAGAGCTCTTACAGTCACCTTCATTTTTCAGTTGTGGAGGCCCTAAGCGCTGAGAGGAGAGAGGTTTCTTTCCCTCAGTATTTATTTGCTTTTGGATTGGAGGAAGAGGCTCAGAGATTTTCAATTTGAGATCAAAGACAGGCACATGCAATGGGACGAAACATAGTTTTGTCAATTGTGCTCAGAATGGTAGTCCCTGAGTTCCCACATTCAGCGTTCCCAACTCCATAAGCTTCACAGGGGAAAAAAGATGAATAGTTATATATATACACGCACACAGGCGCGCACAGACACACACACACACACTTTAAATATATTAGTTTTCCCCCTTGCAGCACTGCAGTCTCTCTATTGTTGAATAATAACTGTATCTGAAAAGAAAGCACTTAATAAGGCTAAGGTCAGACTGCTTAGACTTGGCATTTGCTGCGATAACAAATCAGAAATGATAGCATCGTACAGATTTATGAATTTTTTGCCCCCGCAGTCACAAACATCAGACGTTTACTTTATAAAGAAAGCTTTTAGATTCTTCCTGCAGTTTCCATAGTGATTTCATTTTTTCCCTTTTATCACAGATTGGCTGAAGTACTGCTACCCTTTGTGCTTTAAAAGGCTTGTGCTACCAACTGTCGATATAAAGGCACTGTAGCTAAAGCACACATGCAACACACACTGTCAAAAATAATCGAAATAGATAAATGCTAGCTAAAAAAGGTTTTGGTATTTTCTCTGCTTGTCCTGAAGAGTACAGTAGAAAAGTATTTCATCTGAATAAATGTAATTAACTTGAGCCAACCACACTACTGTTCCGTTTCCCATAACCTATGATACTTCTATTAGAGCACTCCTCACACAAAAAATAATCTCTTCACAAAAAGCTTTAATACAGCTTACACCATGCAAAATACTCGTTAGATATAAATGAAAGCACTTTCATTAATTTTTTGAATCTTTGAAAGACAATGCTTATGCCAATGATATTTTTCCTCTTTCTAATAAGTTTATTCTTTTAGAGAACATAATGCTTTAAGGAACAATTACACTGTTTCTGGCAAAGCAAACAACGCTCTCTCTTGCTGGAAAGATAACCACCTTTCAAAGTAAGCCCAAAAGATTAGTTTCTGTTTAACCCCTTGCTAAACAAATGAGACCGTCATCTCATCAACAAAACAGAACTCAGCTAAGTAAACACTTTTTTATTCAGTTATCATGCTTTTAAGAATGTAGTCTTTAGATTTCAGAATGCTAGCACAGTATTTCCCTACCCCTCTTTCAACCAGCTTAATAGAAGGGGGTGCATGGTTAATCCTAGCCAGTTGCTCCAGTCTCAGGAGAGCTTCTATTCTTCTAAGTCAGAGATGGTCTAACTTATTAAAAATCCTGAATTCATATCATGTAGTGATAAACATATTACAAAACCCCTTAGAGCTGGAAATTTTCCAGGTGACTACAAAAATAATGAGATTCCTTAGTTTCATAAAAAATTGGCACAGTTAATGAAAAATTCACAGGGACAAATATTTTAAAAACCTACAGAATACAGTACAGTTAAACAGATACTTTAATTTAGAAAAAAGAGAAAAATCAGGCAACTTTCTTTTGGATGTATTTATGACAATGAATTATTTATTTCCAAACAGATTATCTACGGAAAACTATCAAACTCCCTATTTTATTGTCATCTGTTTATGAGGGGAATTATACAACTGACTTTTGCTGTTGGGATATTAAAATCAACCGTTAGGCATTCACATCCACTAACCAGGCACTAACTGTGAGCACAAAGTATGTTAGTACTTACTGTCAATAAAGTTTATTGGAAGAAAGAGTTTGCAGCATGGTGTAAGTGAAGGACTAAATGTAAATCGATTACCAGTAGAGATTTAAAATAAAAAGCAGGCAGTTATTACGATTACGTTGATTACTGACATACTCCACAAGTGGTCCTGGCCAAAATCAATACGGACAGATGCAGCAGTTTTGGGAACGATGCAGGTACAGCTGATGCTGCCCTGGGACAAGAGGGTGGGCTAGCTGAGCTCCCAAAGGTCCTGTTACCCCTCCGTCAGCAGCCACCAAACTGTCACTCGTAGCAAACCTGACAGAATCTGGACTTAGTCTTCATACTTATTTTCCACCGCAAGCATCTCAAGGGTCATTTAATGAGCCAATTAAGCACTCTATTCAAGTAATCAACATCATCTGACTTATGATGATAAATATTGTCTTTATGCAGATTTTTCATGCACTGGCAAAAAAAAAAAAAAAAACCAAGCTAAACGTTAGTGATTATAACCCTGACTTTCCAATGGGATTATGACTTTTCACACTCCTTTTTTTAAACATTATAGTTATTTTAAAAACCTGCATGCACACATACCTCAACACAAACCTGAATCACTCTAGGAGAATTTCTATGCAACAAGGGGAAAACGTTGATTAAAAATAACTCATCAATAAAATAACATGAAAAGGTTTTGTCCTAGAAGAGTAAGGATGAGAAATCTGTCTTTTACAATAGAAAAATCATTGAAGCCAGTTTCATCCTACCTAGGGACACTAAATCATGTTCTCACAGGACTTTCTTTCCAAACTTTACATATATAAGATGTTCAAACGGTTCCTGCAAGATTCACAAGGCAACTGACTTTCTGGGGATAATATAAGACTGCTGAATTTATCCACCATCTTTCTCTAAGCCAGGGAATCCCCAGAAAATTATTTTTATAGAAGGAAAACACAAACTAAGTATTTTTTTAACCATTAGGGACTAAACAGGGTATTTGAAATGAAGAGTTGACTAACAGTCTAAGTCAAAAAAGAATGTAATGCTCCTTTACACAGGGCTCTGCATATTCTCCTTAGAGAAAACTCTTAAATACAGCAGGAATGTGCTAACTAAAGGAAGTAAATATTTGTTGCTATATACTTTTACTTAAATCTCTTTTAGTATAAATGTTTCTTTGGTCATGCAGCTGATGGGCGTCCAGGACATTCACTCATTCTCTTCATCAAATAAGAAAAAATAGGTCAAGCTCAGAGTGTGACAGTCCTTCGCCCTCCACACTCCAGAGGTAGACCTCATGCAGACACTGTCTTTTAGCTTAGGCAGAAGAGGCTAATACTTTTAGATCTCATGGTTATTCATTAAAATATGTAGCAAAAAGAAAAAAAAATCTAAAAAGAATTCTCCTTTCTCAACTGTTCTTCAGCAATGAGAACCTTCTCCTCATCCTCCAGAGTAGGGGGGAAGGGGAGGGGGGAACAGACTAGGTAGCCAAAGAAACAGACTATATAATTATTGGTTTCCCCATATCACCCTGCAAACTACCCCACAAAAGAAATGAAACATACTCTTCCAGTGTCATTCCTGGACACATAGTGAGGGACCATATTCTCCTTTAAAAGAGAAAAGAAATGTCCTTTGTTTCACTCACCTAGTGTTTTTTTTAATTTTTCCTTCTGGGGAAAAAAAATTGCTACTTTCTCAGATTTCCCAAGATCCTCCTCTACACCAAGTGTATTTACTCAAACACTGAATATCTGCAACCTACCATGATACATGAACTACAAATTGTTTTAAAATTTACAGTCCTAGTTCAATCAGCCAAAAACTCTGCAGTTTTAAATCATAGAGTATCTCTAGTCGGAGAGTACCCATAAGGATCATTGAGTCCAACTCCCTGCTCCTTGCAGAGCTACCCAAAACTAAACCATATGACTAAAAGCATCCAGTCAGACACTCCTTGAACTCTGATAGGCTTGGTGCTGTGACCACTTCCCTGGGGAGCCTGTTCCAGTGACCAACCACCTCTTGGTGAAGAACGTTTTCCTCATGTCCAAACTGAACTTCCCCTGACACATCTTCATTCCATTTCCTTGTGTCCAAATGAACTCCTGACTTATTCACCCACCAGCTCTAGAAGTCAGTAGTCTATTTTCTACCAGCCAGCGTCAAATCCAGTGACTTACGTAGTGTCAGAAATTCCCTAAGGTATCAGTCATCTTCTGAGACAGAAAAACCAAAGCTCTCCACTGAGATCTTGAAATATATATTTGGGAAAAAAAAAAAAAAGGTAGCCTTTTAGACTATCTTTAAGATCACAAAGAAGTTTCTCTTGTACAGTAAGTGGAATCTAAGAAGTCAGTTGCTTCCTAACAAGAAAAGAAATTGCCAAAGTACAGGGGGTGCAGCCTGAAGTCTCAGACTAGTCATTGGGAGCTACTTCTAAGCTCCTAAAGGACAGTTAAACACTCACTTTATTTGGGTCAGTGTTAGAGAATATGGAAGTTCTTCACTGCTTTGTTTTCAGTGACATCTCAACTTGCTAAAATATGCAGATATAAAACTGTTTGCTGGAAATCTTCCTTAATGAATGAAAGCATCAGACACATCTAGAAGAGTGCCAGCTCTGAATCAAGGACATAACTAATTGCCTATGCCAGTTCAGTAGAAAATTTGCACACATATTTTTCCCTTCAAATAGATGGGGAGACATAACTGTGCTACACAGAAAATCCTCAAACATGTTTTATCCATTCATTGTAAAAAGGCTATTTTCCGATATTGCAAATTTTTGCTAAAAGACAACTAACCTGAATTCCATCACTGGAGTACCTAACAACTGTACCAGGGCACAAGGGCGCCCTCTCATCATTGGAAATCAACAACTAATCACCAACAGATAAATCCTTTTTAAGCCATATCTATTTGCACATTACTCAGCAGTGTGCTTACGCATGACTACTTCTGTACATGCATCTACCACAGCTGTGAGTTCAACTATCTGTAGTTACTACAATGTGTGCGTTAAAAACAACAACTGATTTTGGCACATCAGCAAGTATACACACATTAAACCCTTGCCTTAATAACACCTGAGCATTTTCTAAAAGGGCATCCAGCAATATGATTCATACCTATAATGTTATTTGTTCCTCTGCCCTTTTTCATGGCTGAGAAGAATGTTTGAGGGATTAAGATGAAAGGATCTGGGGTTTTTTTATTTTATTGTTTTCTACATATTGCTGTGTACTTACACAGGCAAGGTCAAAAATGTTCCTACAGATGAAAGCAGAGATTAAAATGAGATTTATGATGACTCCTAGCTCCTGGGAGAATCCCAGAGTCTTGACGTGATCCCCAAGAATGTTCTGTGTCCTACAGAGGTGATTTTTAACACTACCAAAGAAGCTTACATTGCAGCAAAAGAATGACACTTTCAACCGTATCTTCATCTTGGAGCTTTAGGCAACCTTTAGATTGGAAGAATCCACGGGAGGAACTTGCACGGAAACCCTAACTAAAGTAAGGTTAATTTTGATCACATACCATAACAGCAAGAAGTGGCGTCCAGAAGAAGTACAACAGTATTTAGAGAAAAAGGAAAATCACATTCAACATGCACACATGGAGACATGGCTAAGTTTACAACAGACACAGATAAAGTATCTGTAGTTTCTGATGTCAAGAAAACTCCTCCAAGAGTCCTCTAAACTTTGACAAACACACATTGTTCCTTGTTTCTATGCTGCGTCTTTTAATTCTATTGATGGAATTTTCCAGTAATACCTCTGATTTTAAAAAAATGTGATCTCTCTGCAGCGGGTCTGAAACAAGGAAACAAAGAAGTGCAATGCTCCTCTATCCAAGGAATGCTGATAAAGGGATCTTGGACCTACAGTCTTTCATGATTGATACCAATCTGATTAAACATGATGAGGCACAAAGCCAGGCACCCCAAAACCCCAACATTTTACTCTTTGTCCTCCCACCCTAGAAAAATGGAATCCATTTTTACTGTGTAACTTGTTTTTATTTATGAAATGTTGAAAGAATGCCAAATTAGTCTGATTTTAAATTATGTTCTTCCTTTATACTGGAGCCTGAAGAAAATAATTTAAGAAAATATCTGAAGAAAAACATTTTACATATTTTAATAGAATAACAAGCATATATTCTTCAGAAGGGGAAGACCTGTACAATATTTGCATTTCAAAGACTATGTCATTCAAGAAAATTCTGATTATGTGCAAAGCTCTACTAGTTTTATGCAAGTACAAGTTAGATTTTTATTACAACAAATCATGAGTGTTTTCAAGAGTTATTTTGCTAAATCCCTTATTAAATTCAGGAGAGGCTTTGTGAAAATCTAATGTAATCAATACTGAACCTTACCCCATAAAGCTGTGAATTAAGATCCAAACTTGATCATGTTAGAATGCAATACATCTTTTAAAATAATACCTAATATTTATTACCTACACTAATTAAGCTTCAACATGCCTGTGAGGCAGGCAAGTAAAACCTCATTTTACAGACAAGAACATTTAGAGTAGACAGAAAGGTTATGTACATTGTCAGTGATTAGAAAGAAAAATCTCTGACCCATAGTTGGAATTCTTCGAGCAAATTGTCAGCACACATCCACACTGTCAAGTTCCTCCTTCAACAACTTACACAGTTTGCATTAAACATGGAACAAGGAAAAGTTAGACAAATACAGAAATGTGAACACATTCTCAAGCCAAAAACCACTCTGAACAAATAATATTAGGAGAAGTGGTCAACAGCATGCCCTGGCTTACTTCCACTTCCTCAGAGTTCAAGGAAATACAAAGGTGGAAAGGAATTGGGGAGGCATCAAAAAGCACTGATAATTATAAAAATGCTGAATCCTGTCTAGATCTGTCCCAGGACTTGACGACAATTTTCTTATTAGAGTTCTGTGATTACCTGCGGGTCAGGCATGGTACAGAAGTGCCCACAGAGGCGATGCTGAATTCTACTGAGTAGAAAAATATCCCTCGGGGAACTAGTTTGCTCTTTTCTGAAGCAAAGCGGAAAGCACTTGGTGTTCTCTTGGACAGAAAGAGTGATCTATTTGTGGTGTTTGCTCCCATCTGAAAGAGTGACTTGATTACTAAGTCTTTCCAAACTCAGCTGTATGAAGAGCTGCTCCTGTTGTTAACTTCATCTGGATGTATTCTGTCTAGTGCACACACTGCTGCAGAAGTGACGAGCAGGTGAATGTGTCACTTTCAATGACAGATGGCCTCTGAGCTGAAGGATCTGAAATACACTCCATTGTGGCAATTTATGTAACACACCTACAGTGATGCTGTGCTGGAAAGAAAAGATTTAAATGTTAGTATGACAACTCCGTTTAAGTTCTTTTATACATAACCAGATCTCCACTTGCATGCAAAGCTAAACATAGTAAGATTAGCTAAATTCTCCAACATGTTTTGGAGGCATCATTATGCAGAAGAATTGCAAGAATTGGTGTTTAAGAAAACATGAACAGTCATCTCTGACTCTGCCTTCAGCCACCCCCATCTCCCATCACCCAAAGCAGTCTTATACTCAGCCTGGCAAAACAGGACTACTAGAATTGGAAACAACAACAACAACAACAACAACAAAAACCGCCAAAACCACAAAGTATCTCAGGTCTTATATGTCCAAGTTGCACAGTGTGTATCCAAGCATCTCAAAACAGGGCCTTGAAAGTTGAGATTGCATTACCTGAGAAGTGCAGAGGCCAGACAAAGTCTTGGGGTCTTCTTAAAATGAAAGAGACTTAACCTGCAAAGAATCTATAGGTATTCTGTTGGTCTTCTCAGCTAAAGTAAAGTGGTATTTCTTTGAATTTATTCACACATACTTAGGATTCAGAATCAAGAAGGCGTAATCTGGTTTTTTCCTAAAGAAAATTGCATCTTTTAATAATCTACACTTCCTTCTGCTGAAGATATGGAAAGACTCATTTATTATGCCTTCTTCGTTGACTTGCTGCCACATTTATTAAATATGTCAGGTGAAGTAAAGAGATGAAGTGGCAAAGTTTTGTATGGGCTAATAAAGCTCAAAGCGGAAACATAGGTTTTTCCATGCTGATTTTGATTAAACCAAATCACAGAAAGCAAGCATCATGCTAAAATTTACTTGCCACCTCCTTAGGGCTGCTGTCACTGTCTCTCTTGCCTCCCTCTTCCATTTGTCAGGAGAGCAAAATAACCACAGATGAGCTTGTATAAAGGCCACACTGAACCAAGAGAACTAGAAAGTTTAAAATTCTAGCATTCTAAAAGGCAAATTAACATAATTTAAGACCAAGATAATTTTACTTTTCTCATATACTTTTTTTTTTCCAAATGACACCTGCTCTGTTTCCTCATTTGGTGGAAGGACTATCAAAGGCAGCAGCAGGGTAGTGAAAACATAATCAAAGCCTTGAGGGAATCTGAAATAACTGGCCTGCCTAGACAACGTTCATAGAGTTTGTAAAATAAACACCAAGTAGTTTGTTGGTATCAGGAGGTAGAGGGTTCTTCCATAGTCACACAGGGGATGCCCCCTTATTTTGGTCAGTGTTAGTACAGAGTAACAGGGAGCAACACTAACCACTGGAAGGAGTGAAGGAATAGCGTGACACAGAGTCCAGTCCCCGTCTGGGTCATACTAAGACAGTATTCCCTTGATACAAGGAATATTTCTTTTGGCCTAGACTTTGTGATATTTCAGGGCTGGGATTTGAAACGTGGTTCAAGGGTAGTCTAAATCTGATGGAACCTGACTCTCAAACTGTTGCTCACGCCTCTAAACCAGTAACGATTCAAAATCTTCTCTCAGCATTATTTGAAGAAAGCCTAAATGAGATTACTGCACTTCTATGCTGATACTTGTATATTCTGAAGAAGATTAATGCTTCAGCTTTCTATTACATTTGCATTCTGTGTACTCATTCCATGGAAATAATGCATTAAATAGTTAGCATATAATTTGGGTGCATATCAGCAAAGCATGCATCCTACTCTCAACATTGGCTTCCCACATTAACTTTGTTGCTAGACACCGAAAAGATTAACTATGTAAGTGAACTCATTAGCCTTAAAATGATCATAACAGATCTACACCGTATCTTCAAATTGCTTATCAAAGCCTGGTTTCTATTTTTATAATCAATTTCCTAACTAAACTACATTCGTCATTATGAAAACAAATCATGTAAGTCGTACACACATTTTTGTCTCCCTGTGACAGACATTGATTGAGAAAGGAACAACTAGTTTCAACCTCCAGTAAACAGCTGGTATCCTTAGATAAGAAAATCTCTGCACATGGCCAAGCTTCCAATATTGTGAAAAAATGATGCAGTAGAAAGAAAAAGACAACAGAAGCCCCAAGTGCTTACATGAGACAACATAATTTATAACCAATATTCATAACATAAGTTAATCATCACATTCCTTTTTGTATTCTGCCACTAAAGTGCAACTACAGCTTCCTTTGGCATCACTGGATTTGTTCCTGGGAAAATAAAATGCATCACAACAGGAAATATCTGACTTTGGGTATGAGAAGATCAGAGGAGAACAGTTGAAGGATAAACTTATGCAATAATTAAACTTTGATATATGACAGTTCACCCTTCGTGACTCATTCATAAGATCTGCATGTTTTGAAAAGTCAGAGCCAAGCTCAATCCCACTACCATTTTAGCAAGTACCTCAGGGTAGAACTGGAGCGTCTGATTGTCATTTTAGCATAAATAGTATAAGAGCAATTCAAACATGTTTCTCTGCTTAGAAATCTTATCACTATATTTAACAATTTTATTTAAAGACAAACCTTTTATAAAACGACTCGAATATCAAATTGGGCAAATAGATTAAACACGGGCAAATAAAGACTAGAACTCGAATAGAGATAATTATTGTTCAAAGTCCTATTCTGGCTGATTCATAGGGATGGCACGTAAAAGGCCAAGCAACCAGCTCGCAGTGACCTTACATACGTTTCTTTCAAAATAAATTCATGAGAAAAATATTACTTAGTGATGAAAAGGTAGAAAGTAGGGGATTTCTTTGTGAATAAAAACCTTTTCCCTTTTGCAGATGTTAAATGCCCTCCTTTGGGGGGGGGGAAGTACTTTCCCTATCTTTTGCTAATGTAAAAGGAAAACTGAAGAACTTTCCACATATACTTAATCTAGACTAGGCCACCACAGTCCTTCCTAAATAAGGGACAGAGTACTATAATCTCCTTATTGGCTCCCCCCCTTGCTCCAGGATGCCAGTTAAAAAGAAATCACCAAAGAAGCTGTTGTCCCTTCTATGCAGTGCACCATACTCTTGGCAAGCTAGGCAGGAACAAAAAAGCATGCATGGTCCTCCTTCAATTAAGCACTCAGGGCAGACAAAGTGGCCTTCAGCTTCCATAATTAAAGAAGAAAAAGGCAATTGCCTTTCAGGCCATAAACTCTTGCTGAAAGAGCAGCTAAGATATGAAAGAAGCAGGAAGAACTAAAGATCCAGATAACAAAGCTTCTAAGTAGAAAGGAAAAAAAAAAAAAAAAGAACAAAAAAGAGGAACAGAGAAAAATCATGCATATAGATAACTATCAAGAAGGGCATTTTTAAACTCTTCTTTTGTTTTTTCTTTAACTCCTTGCTCCTTTCCATCAAATGCAATTTATTTTGATTTTTAAGTAGGCATAATCACTTTTCAGAGATTGTAGATTATTTTCTGTTTTAAAGCAAAAATTTAAGTTATTGAGCTAAACACATCAACAACAATAAATCATACCTCCAATATTTTCAGTCAACAACACTCAGCCATAATTCCAAACATGTTTTTTGTTATACTGTATCTCATGTCATTCTGGAGGCACTTGTTTATTGGTATATATTGTAGTAAGACAGATGCCGGCTCATAATGGCTGGCTGCAGAATATGTTTTCCATACTCTTCAGGAAAAGAGCATTAGTCAGGACCTGCTTATGGGATAGGAATAGGGATCTGGGACTTCATGAATTTGACTATTGATGAACAACTTACCACTAGAACTGTCTGGGAACACCCACAAACATAAGGCAGCAGGAGGCGAAAGTAGGTTATTACTACTTCTATTACTGAAGAAAAAGACCCCAAACCACAATCTCCTTTTCTTTGGGTTACTTATGAAATAAGGTGTTGATTTCACATTCTGTAAATCCAAAAAGGACCAGGTGTTGTACTGACTGGGTGAAAAAATGACAAGAATTCTCTAAACATTTTTTAAGGGGCCATGAGGAGATGGAAAGAGGGAGAGAGAGATTAAAGTCATATGGAGTCATCATTGTTCTTTACCTATGCAATAAGCAGAGATCTTTAAACAGAAGCTGCCTTTACAGACTCCCTACGATGATACACCAGTAGACTCCTTTGGCCCAACACCTCATGTGGAAAACACCTAAAGCTCGCTGCTGCTGTTGTCCTGCACAAAGATTCAACGGATGATATCAGACTGAAAAGCCAGCACAAAGAAACTTATCCTCATCTCCTATGCCTGATCCAACCAGAAGCATCTGCTCACACTGTCTGCCAGTCTGTTCTGCAGACCTAGTAAAAATGTACAGCTGAAGAGACAGACTTAATTTCAAATGCATTAAATCATAGCCAGACTGCTATTTGGCATAATGAGAAAGAGCTTGCCCACTCCTTTTCTGTTTACGTATAAAAATGCGTTTGTATTGCCTGTCATTATTTGGACTGACTGACCTTGAGGGTTTGCGTTTTTTGTTTTGTTTCTGTTCCTTTTTAATGTGCATGCTAGATAAAAAAAACCACTGCACACTGTGACGCAGGGGAAGACTTGGATAGGATGAGTTCTCTGGTTTGTTGAAACAGTACATCGTGGTTATGTTGTCCATGATGGGCTGAATTGCTGTTTTACCCTGCTCCTTTCCAGCATATGTAAAAAGAACTAATTACTTACTTTCAGCAAGTGACATTGATATGTCATGCCCATAAGCATTTTATCACGTACTCCCCACAGTATTCCAGTCCTTGGAAGTATTGCATGACTGCTGTGACACTGCAGCTGGAAGGCTGAGCTAAGCTTCTTCCAGAACATTAGCTTTCCGAGGAACAGGAGCACATCACCTGTGACGGCCACCTTCTGTCTGATATCCAACACCAGCCAATGCTACAGAAGTCCTTTTTGTGAGGTGAACACAACGTATGCACAACATTGTTGAAACCAAAGTGATAATAAATGCATATGAGGACATTGGCCTCTGCATTCCTTAATGTTTAATGATCTTTATGAATGGCCATGGTTCCAGAAACGTCTTGTGTGGGAGAAAAGTTGCACCTCATGAATTAAGAAGGCCCTCACAGAGAAGATTGTGTGTGCATGTGTGCAGGCCATAACCAGGACTGTATACGTACATCTATATCATACAGAGATATATACACACATACACCCCTAGTGTTACAGCTCCTCAGAGTATTCACAGCCAACAAAACAGTCATGCAGCATCAATTTGGGATGACTTGTCTATGTTTTCACTAAGAACTCCTCTTCTCAAATGGAAAAACACTTCAAGAATTCTACAGCACACCAGCCAAAGCAAAGGAAGGAAAGCTGCAGCTAAAGTGTTTACCATGAAAAGTTGTAGCTAAAGTGTTTACCATGAAACCAAGACAGTCATGAGTAACTCGGTGTACGAGAAAGATGGAAAAGAGCACCA
Source organism: Fregata magnificens (assembly GCA_013389945.1). Taxonomy (NCBI): domain Eukaryota; kingdom Metazoa; phylum Chordata; class Aves; order Suliformes; family Fregatidae; genus Fregata; species Fregata magnificens. Next base: position 14,914 of record WAAD01013530.1, on the reverse strand, counting down.
GTTGCCAAAGATGTGCAAACTGATGTAGGGTGAAAAAGAAGGATTAATGCAAGAGAATGTCAACACAAGGAGCTGTAACTTTCTGCCTGGAGTACTGAGGTTTCTTCTTTCCCCTTACTCCACATGTGTGCGGTAGGAGATCAGGCAAGGATGACTCTGAGAAGAATTTCTAAATTATACTGTATTACCTGCAGAATCTGTTGTGTAGAAAGTAGTCTGGTTTGAGTTTATAATCCCTGGAGAAATGCATTTAAATTCAAGCCAAAGGTTATTCCCTTGGTTTTAAAGTTTTCCATTGCTACATCTGAAAGGAGAAAGTTTTGACAACTGAAATTTAGATCTTTGAGAAGAGAATAAAAAGACAGTGAATAAATGTCTCTGAATATAACACTGCAGGGGTCCTCCTCACAGACTGAAAGATACCCAAACAACAGTTCTAGACCTGTCCTTTTCTAATATTTTGTCTGTTTCCTTGCTGAAAAAGGTATCCTCTGTAAAAAAGGAAACTCAGTTTTAGGAAATAAAACGGACCACCTTAATAATATTGAGAACCAAAAGTAACCATCCCACCTGATGAACTTGAGGGACGAAAACAGTCCTGAGGGCACTTTTTTTTTTTTTAACTGCTTGACCTTCCATTAGCCCATCTTCTTTGATCCTCTGGAATTACTTTTTTGAAATATATCCTCTTCCATGAGCAATATTAATAATGTTACATCACAGACTATTTGCTATTCTTTTTCCAAAGGAAACAAAGGAGAAAAACACTTCTCTCTCCTTTCTTTCCTGTATTGCTTAATGAAAATGAACAAATGCAGGTCTCCTCCTGATCGATTAGCTACTGTTGTCCTTCACACCGGTGAGGGAAGGAAGCAAGGTCTCTCAGTTATTCACTCTTCATATGTTAAACAACACAGCTTCCCAACTCCTACAGAAAACAGATGACAAAAGAAACGTGAAAAATTTAGGCTGTTTATTGCAGCTCGTGAAGCTTAAGACAAGAAGAGAAAATTTACTATTTCAGGGAGCAGCAAAAGTGTCAAACACTGGATGGGAGGTTTTCTTCTGAAATCCAAGAAGAAGTTTTAGAGTTACGATAAGTCTATTACAACACTTGAGACTCTTAAAGCATTCTCAGAAGTTGACTCTTCTCTAGCTCAGTTTTTCTTTCACCTCTAGTTTCCAGTATCCCACATAAGACATCAGCTCCTCCCTCTCCCCTGACAGCATTAGTTGCTATGATCGGAATTGCCATCAGATCTGCAATCCTCAGAACCAGACTTGCCCTGCTGATGATAAGAAGTCTCACTGTATGGGTTTCAAAGGTGGCCGACAGAGTCAAATGCTCTTTGGGAGAATTTCCCACTCGTGCCAATTCCACGTGTCCTGGTCCCATTCTCACACCATTTATCCGCAGGGAAGGCAGAGACAGCCATTAAACTCCATTTACATAGAGGCACTCTCTCCATAAAGAGAGGTTATTTCAGAGCCCTGAGTGAGGTACAGAGGCACCCCACAGCCTTTCCCCCCACCTGTCCTGGGCTTTAGCTGCCTGTGCTCGAGGCTAGCTCCGATAATGGGGCCGCTGGCTAACCTTGGATCGGCTGCTGGGAAAAGAGCTGTGAGAAACCTGCCTCTGCCCCTCAGCTCGGGAGCTGTATTTAAGCTCCGGCCCTTGGCCCTTTCCTGCACTATACTGTAGGCACACCTACGCCTTTGCTGATCCTCACCTGCTGCTCCTGGCTTGACCTCACCTCCACCAGCCCTGGTCTTGCAATGAGGTTCCTGGACTGGGTCGGGGATGTTCACCGTGAACAGAGGCTACAAGGAGAAGGAGACGCAGCAGCAGAGGGCAGCACACTCAATGCTGAGGATACCTCTTCAGTCCTCAAAAGTGCAGAAAAATCCAGAGAAGCACTTTTAAAAGCCCTGCTACATGATCTCACTGTCTAGCTGCACGAGCCAGCACAACTCATGAGCGGAAATATGCAGAGTATAGGTGAACTATGTGGCAGCTTTAATTTATAAACTTCAGCTCTATAATTTCTATTAAGTATGTTGGCAAATAATAATTCTGGGTGCTAAAAAAAGACTGTTGTATAGGGGGGTGAAGATAGGTGAGCTGTGTGTGATGGAAGGTATGAAGATAAGGCTGAGACGCAGACCTGAGTGAAGCACAGGCTATCGAATGACTTAGCTGCTTATTTCCTTGCTTTTGTGTTCTGCGTTGGAGGGATACACAGTCTAGCACATTTCACTCACGCTTGATGACATTTTTGGATGTGCTGGTTTATATTTACATTTCAAAACACATACACAGTTAAAATTAAGGTTACATCAATATCATTGACAATCAAGACTCAGGAAATGAAAACCTACTTCTACTAATTGAACTTAGCCGAGCTGTACATCCCATCCTTTAATCATTGCTATTAATACTGTTTAGCTATTGACAGCATACAGAAGGCAATGCATACCTTGCAAGAAAGGCAATTTCTTCCACGCAGAGTAAAACAAATGGTAATATAATAAGCATTAGAAATCTACAAAAAACATTTTTAAAAAAATCTATTTGTGTAAAGCAGCTGAGCTAGCATTACCATGAGAACATTCACTTTTTCATTTCCTGACTTCAGAGTGTCAAAAAAATTTACTTTTATTAGAAAAACTAATCCAAAAGTTATGAGCTCTCCGAATTTTATTTGTTTCTCTTCCATGATGCAGACAAGCATCACCCCAGATGAGACTGCTACCCCCCAACTTCTGGCTCAAACAACATATAAACCCAGATACTTCCCCAGTTTTTCTAAATAATTGAGATGGGGACTGCAACCGGAGAGAAAACACCTGCCTCGCCATACCTTTATAAAATGGGAGTCAAATGTTGTGTTGGCTCCAAAAGAATTTGAAGGACAAAGGGAGGGGACTTCTCCTCCTGCTTTAGTTTCAGCTTTTACTGTATCACTAAAAGAAATTAGTGATTTAAAAACAAGCTACACTATCAATCTCAAAGTTCCACCAGAGTTTTGCTCATTCGTTACAAGAAATTCTCTATGAATCATTACAGTACAGGCAATCTGGGGTGGTACAATGACTTAGTAATAGGCAGCAGTGAAAGCCAGCCTACCTACCTATTTACATCACACTTATCATAATGGCATACATTTTCCTTGGAACTATAACGTACTGTGAGTGATTCCCACTTCCTATACCACATGACAAGGAAGCATTAGAGGTTATATTTTTTTATGGGGTTTTTTAACCCAGTTTCCTAGTTAAACAGGTTTATGCAACCAATACTATCTGCCCTGTCAGCCTGCTTAACACTCTCGTTAATCACTTTCTGAACTGTTAGTTTTGCTGATATTTAACTTGGGGGTGGAGGGGTTAAACACACTGTTCCCATAGGTATTGTCAGAAGAGACTGCTGGTGAAGGGGAGAGACCTCCAACACACACCCCTAAAGAGAGCCAGGCTGTGGCGTGAACGTACGCACCAGAGCAGCCACCGCGGCAAAGAGCTCGGGCACAAAACCTATGAAAAGTTTCAATCTTCATATCTAAGGCTCCAAAGTAAAATCAACCACAAGATCGAATCAGTAGAAGAGATTTCATTAGCACCAGTGCTCAAGGAACTAATTGCTTTTATTATTTTTGCAGGGTATACGAAGAAGAGAAATGGTCTCCTTACATAAGAAATGCTGTGTTTATCACGTAGTGAAAAAAGGGAAATAAATGGTAAAATAGTGGTATTGTAAACAACTTTGTATTTCTTTTGTATGTGCTGAAAAGAAATAAATTCTGTCGTACTGTTGACTTTGTAACACTTTTTCATTAAACAGCAAGAAAGGATATTGCCAGCCTATTCTCTCTTTCTTTCCAATTCCTGTTTGCCAAAAAAGGCAGAACGAAAAAAAGCAAGGGCACCATTCATACGTATACAGCTTAATAATAGCCTTCTATGCATTGAATGGGGACTGCTGCTTGTATCAGTATAGACGACTAAGGGGAATCCATAGCTAAATGATTTAAAATTTAAAAAAAAAAAAAAAAAAAAAGTTGTTGCAAAGTATACAGCTAAAACTACTTTAAAAGCATAAGAATCCCATGTTCTACATATTAAGAGAAATATTGTTACTTTTTATTATTTTGATCCCTTATCTTTCTTAACAATTGTGTTAATTGTTAAAAGGAATGCTGTTGCCACAGTACCCATGTGGTAGCATGTGGATCACACAGATTTTTAAGGTTATCACAGAGGGAATGAAACATTCAAGGAAGTTAACGTCTCTACACCTAAGTTTTGTGGACACTGAAAAATGGCAAATTTGAAGGAAGATTTCAGTGATCCAATCCAATACAAAGCTTCTCACTTACGTTTTTTCCACCAGCACGGGCCCCTTTCAAAGCTAGAAAAAAACAGTATATATAGGAATATCCCCATGGATGATTTATACCATCTTCACTTACATGCACTTGGAGGGTGGGATGTTTCAAGCTTAAGTTATAACTGCACTTGTACAATATATCAAGAAATCTCATAGGAAGCAAATCAAACTTCCAAATGAAGAACAATATTGCCTGCCAACAAAAACGGACTTGGCAGAATTTATAGATGCACAAAACTTTGCAGAAAACAGAGGATAGACCTAAACTAGAAAACAACCTTTTTAAAAAATTACTGTTAATTCCATAAGGTTAAACAGTTTTAAACGGTTCTGTGAAATACTATTCTCCTCTCTTTAGCGACTAGTATTATTTCTATTTTAAGTCATTGAAAGAAATTTGCTTAACATATGATCACAACAGAATAGGCACACAGCACTGTTTTGTCTTCAGATAGCAAGAGAATAAATGGAGCAGGCAGGCTGCAGAGCAGACACTATGCTTCGTTCAAGCTTATTAAACTTCTACAGTGAAGAACAGCCCTAAAGCACACAGCAGACTAATAATCTTACCAAGCATCATTTCCAAGGTGTGCTATTTCTTTGTAAAACTGCGACCGTTCTCCAGAAAGCTCCACACCAGGCTGCTGCTGCTGCTGCTCATGTCCAACTCCTGCACGTGGTTCACATCAGCAGTCCCTCAGTTAGGGTCCACGTGCTGTAAGACAGGGTGTACTTACAAATGGGGTCACTAACCCACAGGATATTTGACTGCCACAGGTGAATCGCAACCCAGATATGTGTCATGAGCCCCTGAGAGGGAAACTTTGGGGACTGCTGTTCTCATCATAAAAATGAGAGTAGTAGTCAGGAGGGATGTGGGCCTAATGCGCCAGCAGCAGGTGGTACGCAGTTCCTTGACTACAAAAGTCAAGGAAGATGAAGGCGGAAAAACCCTGTAGAATATGGCTCATTTCCTCAGAAGGTTCACTTTTTTTTCCCCTCAACCGTGTGTCCAAAAATGACAATATTTATGTTTGTGGCAATCCTGCCATAACAGTCTGTAAAAATGAAATTCAGTTTCTTCTGTCCACTTTCCCCTTCACTGGTTTGATTTAGGCAGACTGATCTGCCTTACTCACATGGGACTACCATGGTGCAAACCTTGTCTTCCTTGGGAAGGAAAACCAAATCCATCAACAGTGATACAGTTCAAAAGGCAATTCAAGGTACTGAGCAAAATCACCTCCAACCCACAACACCTCAAAACCCCACACCATCATTTAGACATCATAACAGTCCAGCTTTTCATTACGAAAGAAACCAACACGGCATATATGTCATAGTGGTCTCCAGGTTGTTGCCTGATAAAACAAGGAGGCTGCAGGACCCGTCCCTCCCAGTGCCAGGCACAAAACATGTTACGAACGGTCGAGGACAGCCCTTCAGGGAACAGCCATAACTTGACCCCAAAGGCTGCTGAGATGACGGTGTCAAGGAGAGAGAAGGCAAGTCCTCCCAAAATTTACCTAGCTGACTTTGGAAGCAAAATTGAAACAATCTTCAGAGTGTTTTGAGACTGACTCACCCAAAACAGAAGGATGTGGTAGGAGTGCAATATGCTAACAGAGCATCCCTTTTATTTGTATGCAGATGCACAGAATTACAGGCATAAAGACATTAGAAAGCACCTGAAAGAATATATTTTCTCCCTATAAAATATTTATGACTGATCTAATCTTACATTAAATGTTTCTTAATAATGGCAAACATTTGAGGCATTATAGTCAGTCAATTGCTAGGGAATGCCATGAAACTAAATGCTTAAAATGTAGAAATTACCTTTAAGTCATCTCATTTGAATGACATTATAAAATAGAAGATGTTCTATTCATTATTTTATGTAGGTTTTGTTATAATAAACAATGTGGTTTGGTTTATGTAACAAAAGTATCCTAATTAGAACTTTGTTAAATAGATACAGGTTTATTAGTTCATGTATCCTGGGTAAACCATTCCAGCTAATGCAGCTATCACAGCTAATGCCATGTTTTAATTCTTGCCAGTTGCTAGAGGAGTTATTTACACGCACAGCATGGAAGCTTATACTCATGCTTCTTTGACTGCACATGAAAATAAAGGACATCCAAGTAAAGAGAGAGAGCAGAAAATTAAAAATTTTAAGTCTCAGACTAACCTACATTTTCAATAGGAGAAAAGACAGATAGATGGACGTGGCATGATAAATAAAAGATGTGCTTTAGCATTTCCCAGTTTTAGTAGGCAATTTGATTTATATCTCTCAGTTAAGAGACAACAAGGAATACTTTGTTTTTGAAAACTGGCACATTACTTAGAAGCCAGAATTTTTCATTTAATTGTGATAATTGTCTGTTAATATTCTAATGCATGCTAAAACACTAGAAGCTCTTCCTTGCCTTTTCTCTTTCCCAAGTGCAACTTTCCTTATGACAGAGATAAATTTGTCCAAACTCCCCTCCTTCTAACTCCTTTCTGTCAACACAGTTTAAGTTAAACAAAATCAGTGAGAAAAAGAAGAGGAGGAGAAGCGTTTTGTTTTAAAGAGTCATCGCCTATGTTACAAATTCACAGGTATCAAAATAAATGAAGGAGAAGACTGATGAATTATAGATGAGATCAGCCAGCAATCAATCCCCACTCCCACCCCAAGAAAAAGCCTTATTCCTCTTTAAAAACACTGATCTAAATACTAAACGTACTTCTACGTTTCCTTATTATGAGCACTATATCTTTTCGTCTTCTTTTAACACTGCTTTAGCCTGATTTCTGAAGAAATTAGGCTTAGTGAGATCATGTTTTTTCCAGGTACAGTGATTTTTTTTTAACTTGTTGGCCAAGTTCCACCAAATCTGGGAGCAGAACAGTGATCTCAAGTCTAAACAGTATTAGAAGTATTTTATGATTTCAGTAGCTTATTGTGGTAAGCACAGCAAGCACACCTCGGAATACAAACCAACATCTCCTCAAATGCACAGCCTGTTGAAATCCAGCAGTAAGCCCTGTCAAAAAATCCCAAAGAGAAGGTTTTGTGTTGACTTACTTCTATTTTCCCCTTATTTTTCCTTTTAATGGAAAACAGCTTTACTGAAATTGTAACAATAAAGAAAATGTTAAAATGGTATCTTTTCCACCAGAATTTAAAGACAAAAACTCACCTGGGCATTCTGAAATCTCCATTCAAGTTTTAGCATATTTCTATTATCACAGTTCATGATGTAAGTATTGTATTTATCACTTATTCATTATGTAAGTATTATACACAGAAAACTGTATTTTACATATACGAATATGTGATATATTGAATGCATACATATATTGAATACATGCATACATATGAATATGTATCTATACATATATACACACACGCACATAAGTATGTGCCAGCTGAAACATTTCATCTTTTCTTAACCAAAAGATCTTCTGTTTGTACTCTAATGTAACAGTTTAGCATTTCTAGAAACAATCAGATTTTTTGAAACCACTGTGAAAGGAAGCTTAAATGTAACAAAAAAACCAGAGCACTATCATGGGGTCCTGGAAAAATTGAAAACAAAAACACATGCCAAATGGCTTTTCCTTGTGAAAATAAACACACGTAGGTTTCATACACACAAAACCCCAGGAATTTGAATAGTACACTACATAAAATATACACAGGGAAATGTAATACACATGAGTGCGTACAAGGCACAGACCCAAACGAATAAGGGGAAGCAAAAATAGTCCTATTCCTCACCACAGTATGCCTTTAAATTGTCACTCACCAGTTTCAGAAGCAAGCACTTTCTTTCCAGTTTAAGGATCAGTTACTTTTCTGCATTGCCTTTAGATATGAAATAATACTGTTCAGNTTATTTTTATTTAAAACTCATTGTCCTCCGAAGACTTCAAACTCGTATTCAAGGAAGTGACACCACTTTGTATGCGTAGACTACAAGATTTCATTCTCTAAGATTTAGTATAGACCTGAAGTAGCTATTGATCAGCAAAACCATCTATTTTACACAATGTATTGAGATTATTCAATGGCTGCCTGAAAGATTTTATGTTGGCAAGTATAAGAAGATTTTGTTTGTTTGTTTGTTAGAATTTATTCAAATATTTCAGTTTTGAGATGAGAATATAAGGAAAGGTTTAGGGTGAGGAAAATATGAAAAAAATTCTACACAGTTTTAAAGACTGGGATCAGGAAAATCTTGCATGAGCAATATAAAAATCTAAATTTCTGTAGAATTAAGCAAACAACATGACTAACTCTTTGGATTCAGGGCCCATTTATGAGGAGATGTGGTTTGTTGTAAAATGGATAAAGAATAATAGAGAACATGCTAAAATAGAAGCATTTGCTCAGTGTTTAATCTNTTCCAGTTTAAGGATCAGTTACTTTTCTGCATTGCCTTTAGATATGAAATAATACTGTTCAGCTCTCTCAAGCTATTCATTGGCCTCAGGTAGGCAACTCCCTTCTCTGCCCTCTTGACATACTGTAATCTCACTCTGTGTCCTCTCTATTTAATTGTAGTCTATATAAAAGGTGGACTCTCCCAGCTATTACAGCATAGGAAAATATAAGAATATTTTCCACCAACTTGAAGACAAACCAGATAATAATATGAACCATATTTTATTTAGATATAAAATATGAATAAATACAATAATATAAAGATTTTTAAAATCCAGGCTACAGTAGCTGAAGCAGCTACATGACAAGACAGTTGGCTAACAAGTTTCTCATAAATTTTTTTTTTTTATTATTATTATTTTTATTTAAAACTCATTGTCCTCCGAAGACTTCAAACTCGTATTCAAGGAAGTGACACCACTTTGTATGCGTAGACTACAAGATTTCATTCTCTAAGATTTAGTATAGACCTGAAGTAGCTATTGATCAGCAAAACCATCTATTTTACACAATGTATTGAGATTATTCAATGGCTGCCTGAAAGATTTTATGTTGGCAAGTATAAGAAGATTTTGTTTGTTTGTTTGTTAGAATTTATTCAAATATTTCAGTTTTGAGATGAGAATATAAGGAAAGGTTTAGGGTGAGGAAAATATGAAAAAAATTCTACACAGTTTTAAAGACTGGGATCAGGAAAATCTTGCATGAGCAATATAAAAATCTAAATTTCTGTAGAATTAAGCAAACAACATGACTAACTCTTTGGATTCAGGGCCCATTTATGAGGAGATGTGGTTTGTTGTAAAATGGATAAAGAATAATAGAGAACATGCTAAAATAGAAGCATTTGCTCAGTGTTTAATCTCCTCTTCAGCTTCCTCCTCCCTATAATTGCATAGTAAAACGCGCTTAAATAATGATAGGAGGTATTATTGCTTTTAGTATAGGAGATTATAATTTAGCAACACTACCACCCTGTTGAAATTCAAGAAATTTAATTCATGGTAGACCTAAATAAAAGATCTTTGCTTATGAAAATAGCATTAGCAAGCATACTATCCAATTATGAATCATGGGTTATACATTTTAAATAGATTCCCAAGAGTAGCAATGTTGCAACAGAAAAAACTATCACCATGAAAAATATGATCTTTCATTTGTCACAAAAAAAAAAAGTCAGAAAATTATAAAATTTATTCTGTTAAAGCAAAATGAACACATGGTATGAGTACATTTACCCTTTCTTGGACAATCCATTTCTTCTTCTTTTTCTTTACATGAACGAGTCTAAAGCAATATTCCACCTTGATCCCTCTGTCTCTTTTGATCACTTTTTCCTAGACAGAAAAATAGCAGAAGTAATGAACCGGAAAAAAAATTACAGATCTCAAATTAAACACCAGAGACCTATTTAAAATAAAAAAGTTATCCATTTATCACTACAAATTTGGCACTACTGTGCCAATATGGACTAGAATTTCAAACGTTGTGGTCAATGAAGCATAAAATAGATTGTCAGAAATACTGTCTGAAATATGAATCCACTGAAAAAAAATGCTTAAAAATACCTAAGATAATTTAAGAGAATCAAAATTGGCTGAATATACCTCTAAAAAGTCTCCACCTCCCTTTCTCAATTCATAAATGGCTTTCTCCTAGGTGACTGTTTCATAGAGGTAGTAAAAATAAGCTTCTGATTTCTACATTTGAAAATGCTGTACCTTTTTCTGGTAAGCCAAATCACTTCTTATCTGGAAATTATTTACTCTGTAATACAAACTAATAGCAAAATAGTAAGCTTTCCCTCACAGTGAAGCCATCTCCTCAGAAAATTCAGGAGGCCGGCCCACAGTCATGAAGCCCATGGTGTGCTAACCATGACGTTGTATGAAGTAGAACACTACCGCAGAAAACACGACTTCTTGTCATGAAGAGGCACACTGAAATTAAATTTTTTGTGGCTGTAACTCAAAATGGAATTAAAAGAGGACTTAAAAAAAAAAAAAATCATACTCCTTATACTCCAGTTGAAAATCATCATCCCTCAACACAGATCTGAATTTTGGCCAGCCTGAATTCTACTGTTCCACATTAAAGCTCATTAAGGATAAGGCTGGCTAACCCAAGTTGCAATGATTCTCTTGCCAGCTTGGCTGACTTGACTAGATAACCTCCTTAGGCCTACTTCCAGGGTACCTGGACAAAACTAGGTTAATGAAGTGCAGCGTACCCCTCTTAGTTGCCATTTTGGCTGACATGGTTTTGGCTCTGCTGACACTGTTCCATGGCTGGGCTACTCTTTTGTTTGCAATTATCCTTTCGTTATTAAACGAGGATGTTGCAGAACTAAAAAAATCCAACCCCAAAATAAGAGCAATTGTGTCAGGAAAGAAAAGGGTAACAAATATCCATCTAGCGTTATGCATTCACTACTACCAACAATGACTAAAACAGTATTTAGCAAGCTTTGACTTCCTTCTTATCCTGATAGTTCATTAAAAAAGATCACAAGCTGATCTGTTGGTGTACTAAAGAAGGAAAAAAAGATATCTATCTATTCTGACTGTATCTTCTCCTCTAAGAAGAAACACGTCTGGAATTATTTTTAATAAGCCAAAATTCATAAGGAATGAAACAGCAGCTGCATTCATATTGAAAAATATCAGTCTAGACTCAGAACACCCAACTGTGGCTTCTTTCAAAACACCAACAGTCTCCAACACAGAATTCCTGAATTTTTTAAACAATTTCTCACCTTTGTTTCGACCAGTGGAGAAGAGGGGCTTGTGAGGGAAGCATACAAACAGACTGCAAAGAAATTGGAGTCACTGTCACAGAAAGATGGCAATAATCCAGGGTTGAACCAACCCTGCCTCTCGACACCAGCACATGGAGGGATGTGTTATTTGTAGCTGGAAATGGTGGATGTCTGACTGCTGACAGAAAAAGAGCTATGGCCAGGTAGAAGGAAGGGGAATCAAACAATTCCCTTTTATCGTGCAGCTACTAGAAGGCCCTCCAACACTTCAAGCTTTTTTGGTCATATTTCCTCCCTTTCTCCCCCACTGCATTAAGCCCCTGTAATCACACAANGTTTCCATTTAGCATTCTTACATTGTGAGTAGAAACACGATATTTACCAGTGATTGATATCCAAGGAACATAATCTGTCTTACACCAGGTTATTTATTTATACATGAAGAGTCCTGCAGCTCTGCCTGGAGACAGAGTGGATGTGTATGTATGCCCTGTACTCGGTGCCAAAGTGTGACCTTCTATCTAAAATTCCTTAGGTGGTGCGTCTTCACTCAATCTTATGGCCAAAGCAATGGCTTACTCATGTGAGTAAAAGAGTGTGGACGAGAACTCCTGTCTCCTCCTCCTAGTTCAGNAAAACACCAACAGTCTCCAACACAGAATTCCTGAATTTTTTAAACAATTTCTCACCTTTGTTTCGACCAGTGGAGAAGAGGGGCTTGTGAGGGAAGCATACAAACAGACTGCAAAGAAATTGGAGTCACTGTCACAGAAAGATGGCAATAATCCAGGGTTGAACCAACCCTGCCTCTCGACACCAGCACATGGAGGGATGTGTTATTTGTAGCTGGAAATGGTGGATGTCTGACTGCTGACAGAAAAAGAGCTATGGCCAGGTAGAAGGAAGGGGAATCAAACAATTCCCTTTTATCGTGCAGCTACTAGAAGGCCCTCCAACACTTCAAGCTTTTTTGGTCATATTTCCTCCCTTTCTCCCCCACTGCATTAAGCCCCTGTAATCACACAATACCCAGAACACTTTGGTCCAAACCATTTGCCAGCTATGGAATCAGGAAAGATTGGGTTTGGGGTTTTGTTTCCTCACTGAGCCCAGCTGGTGAAGATCTGGTAGCTTTTTGCATTATTTACAGTGATTCAGAGGTAGGGTTGTAGGAACTAAGATTAATGTTGATTTGAAAGTCTAAGGGGCAAGCTGGGAATGAGTATCCCACTGCAGCTTTCAGCCCATATTCAGAGGCAAAGACATCCAATAATTCTCAGCAGTAAGCCCCGGGACTATAAATATAATGGCAATCTGAAATCTTCATGAGTTTCCATTTAGCATTCTTACATTGTGAGTAGAAACACGATATTTACCAGTGATTGATATCCAAGGAACATAATCTGTCTTACACCAGGTTATTTATTTATACATGAAGAGTCCTGCAGCTCTGCCTGGAGACAGAGTGGATGTGTATGTATGCCCTGTACTCGGTGCCAAAGTGTGACCTTCTATCTAAAATTCCTTAGGTGGTGCGTCTTCACTCAATCTTATGGCCAAAGCAATGGCTTACTCATGTGAGTAAAAGAGTGTGGACGAGAACTCCTGTCTCCTCCTCCTAGTTCAGATTCCTTCATGGCTGGGATTCTTCTTGCACATAAAAACAACCGGCAGTATTTTAAACATATCTTCTTGGTTCTCACTGCCGTATCTGCAAACAAATCAAACAGTGAACTCAGGAACACCACACACGCATGAGCATGCTTAAAGTCAACTCTTACTCTTTTGCTTGAAAAAAAGACGAAAGCATATTTGCAGCTTAGTGCAATGTTCATTATTTGTATGAAAGAAAAGTGAGGGAAGATAATTTATGGGTATCTGTGACCAACAGCATTTCAAAATTATTAGCTGCTTAGAGGGTAACTGGGTCCATTCTAAATATTAAAAGTTTGTTATTTAAAATGTTATGACTTTTAGATTAAGGGGTGATTCCTCAGTAAATTCCTAAGTAAGTTGCACTAGTGGCAAGGATTCATCCTCAGTTTTCCATTCCTTTGATGAAAGCATCTAACACAGAATTCCCACACATCCCTTCTCAACATATAAAAGGGCAATATCCACAGAGATGTTGTTGAGGGTTATGTTGTTAGTGTTTATAAAAAACGCTTCAGTGATGAAAATTATTATACAAAGTCATATTCATATATGCCATGCTATCCTTCCATTCAAAGTTCAGAAGGTTGCAGATCTGAAAGGCAGGCAAGTCTTTTGTTTCTGCATCACAGTTATTCCTGGGAGAATCACAGGAATAATTAAAATAAATAAATAAATAAATGTTTTAATCTTGAAATACCTCAGACTTCAGAAACATGCCAGTCTACCTGAACTCACATTAATATATTTGGCACCTATGAAATTACCATCAAGCTCCTTCAGGGCATGCTGCTGTGTGGGGTATCTTTATATGCACATCTTCAGGCAAGGACTTGATCTCCCTGTGATTGATAGAGGCACTTACCGCAACGGAATCATAATCAAGACTGAGGTCCTCTGGAGAAATAAGAACAAATAATAATGACAGTAATGCTTTAATATCCTACTAAGCAAGAATCATCTCTGCTTTCTTGTAACTTAACATTTTTTCCCTATCATTTACATCCATAAAATCTTGAGGCTAACTGGTATCACTATGACCACACTCTGGTCTTCTGCAGAATACCAGCCATAATTAAACAGCAGCATGATGAAATAGCATACTCATTCAACAAGTCTGGGGTTTTTTATATAAATATTTTGGAAGTTGAAGAACTTACCTATGCAGCAGAAAGGAGAAGCTTGAAAGAGCAAGGGACAATTTTATCATTCCAAGACAGCAAGAACCCCAGCATTTCAGACCACCCATTGTATGTCCTTCCTGAAAACAGATGCATTTGTGAATTCTGGGGGGACAGGGGACTACAAGAACCTGCAAAGATTTTTGTGTTTGAAGGTATATCAAATGTTTTGTTTTGGGCCAGTGGGGAATGACAGATGAAAAGCTAGTAAAGAAAGGCTGGCTAAGGGGCTGGATTTAGAACAACAAGAGGTGAATTACTGGGGGAGAAGCAACACTGACGCAAAACGATTTGCACTTCTCTCAGCCCTGTGTTCATTCTGTAGTTTATGGACACGAGAGGCTGCGGGGGTGGGGGGAAGCTTATTCCACCTTCGGGTGCTAAGCACCTTGAACAGACGGGAAGAGGGAGAAAAGGAAGCAGTAAAAATGGACAGGACAGACTCTTACACACAGTAGCAAATAGAGAGAATGCAAGAATAGGGCATCCTACCA
>WAAD01013499.1:27288-38336 GCA_013389945.1 Fregata magnificens | reverse complement strand
CTCTTCGTCCTGGTTGGGTGGTCTATAACAGACTCCCAGCAGGATATCTGCCTCATTGGCCTTCCCCCTCATCCTTACCCTTAAGCACTCGACCTTGTCATCCCAACTATTGAGCTCTACACAATCAAAACACTCCCTAACGTATAGAGCCACCCCACCGCCTCTCCTTCCTTGCCTATCCCTTCTGAAGAGCTTGTAGCCCTCCATTGCAGCACTCCAGTCGTGGGAGTCATCCCACCATGTTTCCGTGATGGCAACTAAGTCGTAGCTATCCTGCCGCACCATGGCTTCCAGCTCCTCCTGTTTGTTGCCCATGCTGCGTGCATTGGCGTAGACGCACTTGAGCCGGGCTATCGATTTCACCCCCGACCTTGGCCTGCCACCCCTTTGCTCCTCTCTAGTGAGCCTGGTTATATCCCCTTCCCCCTTCGAGCCTAGTTTAAAACCCTCTCGATGAGGCCCGCCAACTCATGGGCAAGAATCCTTTTCCCCCTTCGCAATAGCTGTACTCCCTCCGTCGCCAGCAGGTCCGGTGCCGTGTAAACCTCCCCGTGATCAAAAAACCCAAAATTCCACTGACGGCACCAGCCTTGGAGCCATTTTGAAGTCTCTTTGAGTCTTGTTTCATTTTGAAACAGCTGGACTGAGAAGGCTCTTTAAAGATTTTGTAATGTGTCTTTAAGAAACCAGTGGCAAGAGTTGGAAAGTATTTCTGGTCTATTTCTTTTAGGGTCCTACTGATGTGATCAGTTCAGTCCCTTCCACAGGGTACCGAAGACAGAGGGTGAGGATCAAGATCACATTATCCTAAGAGGGTCATTGTAATTCTTTCCAGCACATTAGGCACAAATATTATCTTTGCAGAGAATTGCATAATTGCAGAACATCAATGAGGGGTTTACTACTTAATGTAAAACCAAAACCATACTTTATTTATACCATACAGGCTGTAGAGTTTCTCTTTAAACAAACATGGACAAAGACTTGTAAGATTTTTATATTGATGATAAATTTTTCAGTGTGAGGTTTTACTGGCCTAGCTATGATGCATAGGGATGGAAAAAAACAGAGAATGAAGTACCTTTGCCATTCCTATTGGAGAATTTCCTGCCAGAGGTAAATATTGACACGGTGCTGGTCAGGGTTACTGAATATGATAAAACTGCTGTCCTGATCAGTTTGCAGAGGATGCAGTAATCCACCCATCCCCAATTCCATGAGAATCTTCATCTCCCATTTTAACTTCAGTGGCCAAGACCATGTTTAGACACTGACATGGTCTATCCTGTATAGCCTGCCTTTGCAAACATGTGTTAGGCATAAACTGTGGATCAATTTTTTCCTAATACACAGCCTTGAAAAGATGCACTAGGAATAATATTTTAGAATCACTATTATTTAGGTATAAAAATTATCTATTAGCTTGATAAATAAATACTTGTAAATTGCTTTCAAAATAAGGTGCATAAAATTACAGTTAGTTTACAGACGTCAGTTTACAATTGCCATTACAAATCGTTCATTTAGAAAATCACATTAAAGTACACCCTACCAGTGCAGAAGCCCTAGCAGACAGAAATATATATTAAATGGGGAAAAATAAAGCTTTATTTTAAAAAGAGAAGACACACTGCTTAGTTGCTGTTATAGCATCAGAGCAGTCATGTTGATCAGCGAGTTATGATCTTCTCATCTGCCCAGGTCATATACTATTTGGTGTATGATGCTTATGGAATTATGCAAGACAGTTCTACCAGCTCCAAAAACATTTGTTTGTGCTTAACATGATTACCATGGTTATCAAAGGAATTAATAGTGATTTACCACTTATTGCAAGGATTGATACCTTCAATAAAGCTGAAGAGAGACAACTTGAGTATGAATCACATGATCTGTTAACTTTTTGACACCATTTCCTTTGCTTTTCATTCTGCAGAGTTTGGCATCTTTTTCTCAAATTCTTTCCCTGCTACTGGTTTCATTTGACTGATGTCAATGTATCTTTTGCCTGAGTACTGTATATCTGTACTGAAATGATAATTTTTCATAATTATTTTAAAGATGTGCAAAACTGGGGTTGGAAATACTTTGATGAAGCTGATCAGACATTAAGATGTCCTGTCCTTTCCTTTAGCACCCTGACTGGAGGCTCTGATTTCTGTGTTTCTTTGACACTTTTATTATTTTTCTTTCCAAGCTGACAAGCTTTAAATTTATCACAGTGTACAACACATTCAAATCACCTCTTTGGGATCACTGGAAAGGATATTACATTAGTTTTACAACTAAAAAAAAAGCAGATTCCAACTATTTTGCAGGAAAATATGGCAATGAAAGTGGATGTGTAGCAACTGTCAATCCCTTTGGAGTTCAAATAAAGTTAGAATCCTAAAGACAAAATTAAAAGTAGGTTAAAATATGCAAAGATTTCTTTAGTGGGCAGTTTACAACTGCTAGTGAACATGCCTTTGTGTATTTGAGGTATTCTGATTTATGGCTTTGAAGCCACAGGCTCTTCAGGCAGAACACATATTTAAAGGCTAAATCAGGTCTGTCCTTACCATGTTGCACCACTCTTATGTCCGTAGTATGGACATATTCACTGAGTTATTCTTGGGCAGACTTCAGTTTTTTTAATGATATTTATACTTGCGTGACTTGCTGAACTGTACCACAAAACCTTATATGGAGTTATCCTAGAAATGGAGTTGTAGATAAACTACTTTACAGCTGTATCTTTGGCTGTTTACTTCTATGATGTTTCCATTCAGTTCTCATCTGGGGGTTGGTATTAATCTTCTGCCTTTGAACTTATGCTTTAATTTTAAGCCCCATGGAGCAGGAACAACATGTATTATGTGTTTATATGAGTGAAATTGAATCAGGTTTTATGATGTGATCTTGTAGCCACCACTACATTTTAGAAATATTATAAAGAATTAGAAATAGTAGTAATCATAATAAATAACCAGACTGATTAAATTGTAATTCTACTCTAAGATTGGATGATGAACATTTTGTAAGTTGATTGTGGCATTTCCTGAAGAAATAACAGATGCCACGTGTACATGCAGATGTGTGGATTTGAATGTTACAGACTGAAGTGAGAAAAAACCGTTCCCAAAAGTTCACCCAGAGAAACATCATTTGCACAAATGCTCATAGGTCAGTAAAGACATAAACAGTAAGCAAGCAGATTTCAGAGCATAAATTTGTATTCCTTAAATTTTTATATACCTTCAGTATTACTGTATGGTATTTGAAAATCTGACTGTCTTATACCTGTCACATGGTGCTTGAATATCAAGAAGAATACTCTGCACTTGCAAAGTATATTTTTCTCAGACATCTTTAAATGCATTACAGACGTTAAAGCACTGGATCTCTAAGATGCTGCGTGATGCAGAGAATCATTGTTATTTCAATTATCCCACATATTTATCTCACACTTTTACAGTTTTCACAGAAAATCTGTAACATATTAACAGTGGAATCTAATGATTCCTGTCAGTCCTGAACTTCTTTTCAATAAAATGTAAGTTCTATATTATTATTATTATTAATAATATTGTTGCTATTTTTACTATACTTTTAATTATAATTTATGTAATGCAGAATGTGAAGCAAATGAATGCATGAACACTAACTTGATTTTGGAATGAGAGCTGTCCTTTAGTCACTGCCGTGTATTGATTTTTAACACGTTATATAGCCGCATGTTTTTGTACAGCTTCAATTTTTTTGTTTGTTTGTTTTACTGTTAATGAGTATCAAGCAGAGTTTTTACACACAAATTCTGTCACACTACATTTTTATTTAAAGACAGTAGGAGAAAGCTTGGGGTGGTATTGAGAAAAAAAGAACCTGAGATTCATTACTGAATTAAGAAATCAATATGGTTATCTAGTCTTTTATGTCTAAGATGGAAAACAGAATATTTTGAAATCATTAAAAAGGTGGCAGTGAAAGAATATGAAATAACACCTGCTTATCATGGACCTTTCTCCTGCCTTTTCATTTCTTTATGTTCTTTGCCTTTTCTACATTTAAAATAGTTTACTTTGCTTGTTTAGTTTAATCCTACCTGTAGAGCTGTGCAACGCTACCAGTAAGCAATGCATCTGCTAAAGAACATAGTTATGTATCCAAAGGTTTTCTTTTAGGACTGGGACCTGACATACTGGTATTTTGAAAGGAGCAGGATCTGCCATAATGTGTAGTTCAGCCTTCTGACCCTAACCAATACTGTCAGCTTCCACTGAGGGCAGTTATATAGTCCCCTCTATTTCCTAAAATTGGAAGTCTTATATTTATCATTTGTTATCCTGTCTGAAAATGATGAGTCTTTCTCCCGTTCTGCTGAAGGAAACAGGAGTCTAAAAGGCTTCAAGTGGCCTCACCACATACTGTGAGAGTGAAAAGTCCTGATATTTGGTGAATGTCACATGTGCCTGTTAATGATAGCTAAATTTAAATACTCTCTCCCTGTTTGACTACCAGCCTTAACTCCCTTACTCAGCTTGAAATCAATTAAATTCATTAACTTCAGAACATTAATTTGTAATTTACTGCAGCCTTCCTGTAATATGAGTGAAGCCTGGATTCCTCCTCACTGGATAATATCCCAGTGGTAACAGTCTTGGGCTTCTGGGATACCTTGTGCCCTGGCTGTTTTGCTGTATTTTGGGGTTTATTAATGTTTCATTCATTTTTACTTTCAAACCAAAATGCTCAAAGGTTCTGATCCTGCAATCCCTACACCCTTGGCTTTTAAGGGGTTTAAAGGACTGGGGGCTTAAGTAAGATTTGAAAGTCGCTTCAGGTGGAACACGCAGCAGGTCACCAACCAAAGCAGGGCTAGGCTGCAGCAGGGAATGCACCTTGGCGTAGCGACTGATGTCTGCGTGTCTCCACCCATCTGCACAAGTTGGATAACAAGTACAAAGTTTTGTCAAGGCAGCACGACCTCTCCTGGCTATTATAGTCCAAGTACCAAGATATGCAGCAGCTGGTAAAAGTATGAACACTGGGAACCTTTTTAGTAAAAAAGCCTGTTGCATAACCACAAATGAGCATCTTGGGACTATTTGCTAACAGCTACTTTTACTATTTCCAACGTTGTTGTTTTTCCTTCCTGCTATTAGCCATCACCTTTTTTTCTTTGTCTGCTTCCTGAGACAGGTAAAGACTGTGGAATTCATGTCATGTTAAAAAAAAAAAAATCATGGACAGAATAAGTGAATCCTTTTCTTTGTGTCTTATTTTTACATTGTCTTAGAATATCGATTATGCATATGCAAAGAATACAGGAACACAAATTTGGGAATTACTGTAATAAAATTGCAGTCCATTCCAGAAAGTCTGCATTTTGGTTTCTCTGCTATAGGCAGATAGATGTGCATAGGACATCTGTCAAAAGAGTGTTGCAAAGCTTAAAAAGTTAATGTTTTTATAGTGTGTGGAAGAACAGTTATGTTTTATAATGATCTTATGAGGAAATCAAGTGTTATCATTATTTTTTATGCTTTAATCTCAGAGAGATAAAATAGCAGTTTCCAAACTTGAGAATTTTTTGGAACAATGTCTTGTATTTATTCTGTAACTATTATATTAGCAGCTTAAGGACTAGAGAGACTGGAATATCCACTGTGTCTTTTCCTTTCATAGCTGTTGAGGAGGTTTAGTCAGCATTGTTTGTGTCAGTGCACTACAACTGCTTAGTGATGACTGCTGAAGCATATTTAATGGGTGCTAGATATACTTCTCAAAAGGCAGCTATGTGCATTATTTCTAATTTGGTAGGTCAACGTATAGTTACAGCAGGTTCTGGTTTTTGCATGTGGAGGATCATACAGACAGGCATTTAAACATTGATTCTTGTTTTTACTGATGGGACACATCAACAGGCTCAGACCTCTGGCTGTACCCAAAATGTTCTTTGAGATGAAAAATTGCACTGGTTGGCTTTAAGCTTCTTCCAGTTGTCTCATCCTGAAGCTTTACTGGTTCCCATCTAGCCTTGGTTCAGTTTCCATTTGGTTCCCAGGATACCTACAATTTTGCACAGTACAGCCTAAGTTCTTATAGCTCCAAGGGACTTAAGGTTCATCAGTATGCAGGGTCTTCCTGTTTGTACCTTCTTTTATCTGACGACTGTCTATAACACCATTCTGAAGGAGATGCGATCACACTCACTATTGCCATCCTGCGACATCTATTGATTCCCTGTTGCCAGTTAAGATAGCCTTGAAATATCTTTGAGTACTACAGCTCTGCAACCCTACATTATGCAACAAAGAATCTCACCTTCAGGTTATAGGTCAGATCATGATAATAGCGATTACTTTTATAAATCCAGAAAAGAAGTTCCAGTATAATTTATGTTCCTGTAATTGTAAAATAGCATAATTAAGATCAGAAGTATACTTTTGGCTAATTTCTATAAAATATTTTAATGGTTTGAGATCTGTCTCCACTTTATATTCAAACATTGTGCTACAATCTAGTTGCAGGCACATTAATTTGTTTTAGAGACATGCAATTATTAACCAAATCCAACAACTGTTATTCACCTGAGCAGTTATATGCATGAAAATGATTTGGTAAACATGGTAAATGATATTTGTTTGTAATTGTATTGAGGAGACATTTGATGGAAAGAAGCTTGTAGCCATAAGCCCAAATGTACAACTAGATGAAAAATATTTTCATAAAAATATTTGGTAGTTTGAATGCAGCTGTTAAGAGGAGCCATGTGGCACTTTATGCAAATTCATGTATGTCCTTCTTAAAATTCTTCAGAATAGTCATATTTTAAAAGGTCTTTATGGGAAATAATTAATTTCAAATATTTACTGTATTTTTCCAGAAGTGTACCTATGTAGCCTAACAAGACATATATATATACAAAATCTAAGCAAGGCTAGGGCACAGTACTAGCAAGCTATTCTCCTCACTATTTATTAGTGTCTTCCCTGTTTAGCTTTGCTGTGTGTGAAGTGGTGCTCTTCAAGGCAACACGTTGGTATGGCTGAGAGGACAAAGCATTCTGAACAGGCAGTATGAACAGGACTACTGCAAGTTTTGCATACTTTGTTATTAATTTGCTTACATTTTTATTCAATGTTACTGGAAATTTTTCTCCAGCTAACATTATAAGCCTTCATACCACAACCAGCGGCAAGCAACACTTACCTTTAGGTTCTTGCTATTAAAAAACATTCTAATGCACAGCAACAGTGCCCTTATATTGCTAAACCTACTAGACTAGAAGAGTAAAATAGGACTAACAATAACTTAAAGCCACAGCAGACCCAGGCCAGCTTCTGTCAAGCACAGATAGTCTGTGCCACTTGGACTTAGGGCCAGAAAATAGTGCCTGTCCCTGTTTTATTTGTCATTGTAGATATATTCTCAGGTATACATACCACACTATCAATCCCATACTTAAAGGCAGTTGCTTGTGGACTAAAATTTTGCTGCTCTACATAGCAGAGAAATAGGAACTCTTCAAATGAATCTACAGCTATTATCTCAGGAACAAAGCATGTGTGCTCCATGTGGTTTCTGATATGGTCTTTAAAAAAATCACTTGCTCTGTTATGAAAACTATAGAAAAATGTGGTCTATTAAGGGAAATAAATATATACAGTCAATTTTGCACCCCAGCCAAATAGGGTACTTCCAGCATAACCTTGAGGTACGTGTTGCATGGAGTCATTATGAAAACTATTTTAATTGATTTTTTTTTAAGTTTAGTTTCTCTATATTTATATTTTTATGACAAGAAAAAAAATCATATAAATCCATGTATTTATGAAAATTTTTGTCTTCTTTTCTCAAATTAAATAATGTTCTGTCATTTTAAATAAAGGAAAGCCATAATTTATGTCCAAATATTCTACTGAAACTAAGTGCCATTTTCCAAGCAGACATGTAGCAGCTGAAGAAAAACCTCAGCCTCAGCCTCTTAAATAACCATTTTAGCATTTGGGGTTTCATTCCACCTAGGTGGTGACCTGATTCAACCCTACTTAATTTTTAATATCTCATGAAAACACTGCCCAGGGTGGTATGGCTGAATACACAGTGAACAGCTGAGCTGGACCTTGACTTGTGATTAAAATTATACTTAATGGAAACAAGCAAGTACAGATGAACTACATCAGAAAAAGAACAATTAATGGATCAGTCTTTAGTCACTCTCTGAAGTGAGATAATGCTTCCAGCTGCTCATCATGCTCTCTGGGCTTATAATTGAGTTTCTGACTAATTTACCTCAGCATTTAATTGCAGCACAAGGTAATATTCCAAAATCCTTATTTATTGCCTTATTCTGATTTCCATGAGATTGTACCTATGGTAGAAAAACATATATCAGAAACCATTATACATGTATGAGAAACTACTATATTGCATAGTTTTTGAGATAGCCTTCCCGTTGTTAAGTCATCAGAAATTTTACTATAACTCCCTTGTCTTCCCTTTTCATAGAAATATTTTTCATGTAATGTCTTAGAGTTAGTACCATTGTCAGAGTTAACACTATGTGTTACTAGATAGAGTTGGGCATTATTGTCTGCCTGTATTTAAGATTCAGGTATTGTCCAGAATAGATAGCAATGATTTGGTCCATAGTGACATTATGATGCTGGCAGTGGTTTTGTTGGAAGGGGGTCAGGGGAGGCTTTGGGGAGGGGGTTGTGTAGAAATCCAAGGTTGGTTTGCACAGCTATTTTCATGGCCCAGTATGTGTCTCCTGTACACAATGTAAGTGCAGGCAATGACCTCTTTTTGACCAATCAGTTTAAAAAGTTATTTGTCTGAGAGACTTTGAAAGCAGAAAAGAGAAAAGAAAAAAAAAAAAGAAGGGACCTTATTTTACATAAATAAATTGATTTGAAAGATGACTCATTTCTTATCAATACTCTTTAAGCAATCCTGGCTTTACATGCCTCACCAAGGACTCCCCTATCAGCACCTTCCTTTCACAATATAGGGAGAGACAAAGGGTGAAAGAAAAGCAAACAAGCAAAAAGGCTTCACACTAGCCTGAGGCTAAAGTAAATGTATTTTAAAGCTGTGCCCAACCACTGTGACAAGAGCAGTGTGCTGTAAAGAGGTTGGCAGCATCCAGCTGGAGAAATTAAATCTTGTTTGTATGGCAAACACTTAATAACTTTTTGCTGTGTTGATGGAAATGATTAATGCAGATCTGACTGTAGGATCTCTGTAACCAAGCAAGGCATATTTAAGAAGTGTCTTTTTGTCTCCAAAGTGGTAGAATATGTTCCGACTGCAAAGAATTACAACTGCAGAGCACAGTGAAATAAAAGTTCTCCAGTTTTGTCATAGAACTGATGCCTGCAAACTCTGAGATACTACACAGTGCTAAAATTGGGTATCTTTCATGGAAGAAAGCACTTGGATCAGGGATCAGAGTTCACATCATTGTATCCTAAGCACTTCCTTTGCAATCATGTAATTTATTTCTACAACATTTAATGTGTTATGTGATTTCTCTTCTTGTAGGAATCTTAGATCATTCTAACAGAAATGCTCATTTATGCATCATAAACCCCGAAGGTGGGGAAAAAAAGAAGTTCCTCCAGCTTGTGTGGCTAAGACCTTCCCTTTTAGAGCAGATGACTTTCCTAGTACAGCATCATTGCAAAAGTCATATTCTAAACACTGAGGAGATGCAGCAAAGTGTCAAAGCCACAAAAATATCTGTGAAATATTTGGCTAACCAGGTTTCTGATACTTTTATCACAATGCTACTGTGCTGCAGGCACTTAACTTTAAAATAGGTGCCTTTGATTTTCTTTCTATTAGAGCTGTAGGAGTTTGGGAAAGCAAGCTTGGTGAGTTGGTTATCTTTTATTATATAAATAAACACCTTAATTAAATTAATTAAATGAAGACCTAGCTCATAAGAGCTCATAAGACCTAGCAGCAGCTTAATTAGAATCAATGGAGAAATTAAAAATTATTTAAAATGAGGCCAATGTGAAAATAAATCAGAAGGAAGACACTACAGAAAATAGAAACAAACATCCCTACAATAATCCAAATTTTAGGCTGAGCGTAGCTAATGCCAATCAGAACATACAAATGGTAAGATCACATTTAAACTCCCTCTGAGCTTGAAATTTGGAGCTCGTAATGGTGATGTGGGCCAACTATGCAACGAGCTATATTTGTGCTGAGCTTTCGGATACATATTTGAACAAACATAAATATGGATTTTTCTTTCTTGGTATATTCCTTGGAAGGGAAAATACTGTGACAAGGATTTATTACAGACCTTATTTAGTACAGAGAGTTTCACTGCAAGCTGTACCTAAATTCAGATCTAGATCCTCAGGGTAGAAAGGAGAGCTCTGTTGTCCATACTGATGCAAAGCCGTTTAGCAAAAATTTTGCAGCATTTGTTTTCAGACATATTATTTAGTTGAGTAAGAAAGTGGAATTTAGGACTCCAGAGTTTCATTGATAGATCTGCCAGTGGGAGGCCAACTTATTTTGTGAGTCTTAGTTCACATGGAATTTAATCGCTTGTTTTAAAAAAGTGCTTTGGGAATCAAATTTCTTATGCCTGGTTCACTATTTCTGGTCCTCCAGTACGATTCACAGCCTATATGGTTGAGTCAGCGTAACTGTTTGTGGGATTGTGTCGTAAAGCAGATTTACAAAATGGTCCAGGTTTAAAAAAAAATCCTCCAGAAGTGTGTTTGTTTATTTAATTCTGATCATGATTTCAGTCATCATCTGGTTTATACTAAGGCTCTGCAAACTGTTGTATCAAAACAGCTGAAGGGGCAATAAAGTGCTGCTGGGATAGGAGTGAACAGTTGGGGGTAAGATTACTGGGAATTTGTAAAGTTGACTTTGCTACCAAAAATGTGTTGAGTAAATATACAGCAGCCTCTTTCAAAGTCACTGGAAAGGATATCTTATCTTCTGCTCATGTTCTATCAGGTGACAGGCTGCAATTTGTAATGTTAAATTTTATGTATTATCACTGAAAAGAATGCACCAATTTTGGG
>WAAD01013499.1:4195-27251 GCA_013389945.1 Fregata magnificens | reverse complement strand
TGGGGGGGGGGGGACGACGGGGACGACCCAAAACCCATGATGTTTCATTTTCCCTACCTGCAGATACATTGTGAGCTGATTAATGCCATTTTTAAAAATCAGAGACTTGTTTTGATTAGAGCTTTCAGTGTCTCTGAAATGCAAACAGTTCTATAATTGTTTGCTCTTTTAAATGAATAAACAAACTGATAAGTAAATTGTTACTCTTAAATGTATATTTTTGTAGCAATCTTTTTCCTCCAGCCAGACCCATGGGGAAATAGAACTGCCAAATTGTTACATTGCATCAGAACATCATCACATTTGGAAACAAAATTACAAAATAATGCTATTTCAGAAGTCATGGAAATCCCTTAAGCTTTGCTATGAGGTTTGTGCTCATTTTTCTTAAAATGGGATTCCTGAAAGTACTAGGACTTAGGCAACAGGGGGTTTGGCAGAGAACAACATAGCTGGATAGAGCTTTGTGTCTTCTAGGGCAGGGGAGTGGAAAAAGCAGAATAAAGGAAGGAAACACAGGCTAGACGTGGAATGGACAGACAGCAGGCACACTGCTGAAGCTGGCAGAGAACAACCAATAAAAATGTCATCCTTTGGCACCAATGCCCCAAAGGTTTTTTTAATCAGTGCTCTGGAGGTCCAAATTGCTGAGCTGTGATCCATTATTTGTTCAATTAAAACTAATAATAAAATGCATCTGTGATGATATAAAAGAACATTGAGATCTGATGATATTGATGCCAAAAGAGACATACGGATACTAATGGTAGAGGTTCCCTTTTCCTGAGTTATTGTTTTACATGGCCACCAAGAGATTCTTAAGCATCTTTCCCATTAGGCAGCAGAGAAGACACTCCAGATGTAATTAATACTCTTGGTAGAAATGAGTTAGGCAGGGAAAATAAATAAAGTAAGTAGGGTTTTTCTTTCTGTCTTTGTTAGTTCCTTCCTTGTACTGTTAACCTGAATTTCAGGTCTGAATTAAAGCAAGATCTCAAAGCAGAATTCATCTGAAACTGCTGTGCTGCAAAGCAGAAACCAAAAATTATGTAGTTTTCATTCTGACTGATAAATCCCTTTAGATTGTCCAAAGCTCAGGGCAAGATGAGTGATTTAGCACACGGTATTTGTGTACATCTAGTCTGCTTGTTCAGACCAGGTTTGAGATCTGAATTTACCACCCGTTTGCACAGCCAATGCATTAATCCTGTCCCATGGCACTTTATAGCTCTGTAGTGTTTGGGTCAGCGAAAGGCTGGGACATGGGTGCAGGAGTAATAACTCTGGTCTTTGCAGGAGCGAACTGAAGTGGTACTGTGTTGATGCATCCCTATTAACACTGTTGACAGACATTTGCTCTTCTTTTCTGTTCTGCTCCAGAATAAAGTCAAACAGGTCAGGTTAAACTATGGGTAAAGAGTAGTGGGAAAGTGTTCACACACAAATGTGTTGCCCTGGCTAGCAGATCATGATACCAAAGCCATCTGTACAGGCACTTTTTCTCCTCTATTTCCCTTTGGAGTCAAGAATTTTAAACTAAACCATCTGTGATTTACATTGATCTGGTTGATTATACTGGAACAGAAAGGAGGACAAGGCCTCTGGCTGGGAGGCTAGTATAGTGCCCTTTACCTCCCCTCCAAGACACAATTTGTGCCCTAATCTCAACAAAGTAAGACTAGGACTACAGGATCAAAGTGCAAGTATCAGACCCAAATTATGTATGTCAGGAAGATCTCTTTTTCAGGTGATGTATAATTACACAGAAATAATACATAGAAATACATATAAATATATAACTCTGTTCTTTGAAGACCAACCTTTTACTCTAATATAAATGCATCATTTACCACATTTGTCTGTCATTTCTCATGATAGAAACTCAGATGTTGAACATCAGCTTCCCAGTTCAAAAGAAATAAAATACAGATTCTGGCTATGTTTTAAAGGTGCACATGCATGGGATATTTATTAATCTAAACCCTAAACTATATAACTAATGTAGTATTACTGCAATTAAAAATACAAATTAATTAAGTTTAAAAATAAATCTACACAGGGAGTTATATTGGTGTAATGATACCAGTCTAACTGTGATGGTAAATTTCCTCATAATATTACTTTTTTTATTTATACATGTAAACAAACCCTGGAACAAAGGAACTTAAAAGCAGCATTTGAACAATATGCCTTTCTGGGGGTCTCAGATCACATACACAAATGCCCAGTTCCCAGATAACTCCATTTTACGCACAAATTGCCTCTAAACATAAAGAATGAAAGCCAAATCTGGGTTCTGCCATATGGCATGGTTTCTTTCTCAGAGCTATTCCTGGTAAAACCCAACAACAATACAGTTTTTCTTCAAAGGTCTGGGGCACAATCATCTCACATTAAAATCAATACAAATTTTAACATTGAATTGTGATGACGAAAAGTCTCTTAAACCTCTATATTCTAAGATCTTCATCTTCTTCTACTAGTGCTCGTAGTAATTATCTAAATAATGAAGGAGCAAGAAGGGTGAATTTTTAAGGTCTAAAGTGTGCTTTGAGAGCTACAGCGGTGCAAAAATTTTTTGGAAGTTGGTATGTTCATTTTGTGAGCTAGAAAACTCTGGAATTTAAAATTGCTGTATCTTCCCATACTTTTAGATGTTAAAATCACCATAAAGAATACCAGAAATGGTGGGAAAAAATGTAGACTGGCAGATCAAATTGACCATTAATTGTTTACCTAAAAAAATTGAAAGATAACTTGTAATAACTTGCTGCTTACAGTTCAGTCTAATGAGAACTTTCTTTTGTGAGACTTTGGAAATAAGAAAAGGCTCATAATGAATCTCACATTTCTTTATCTTTGTTTATAACCAGCAAAGCAATGCTATCAATGTAATATCTTTGGACTTTAAGTCTACTCAGCCACTATACAAATGGATTTGACATGTGCATAATCTGCTGCTAAGATTTATAGTGGACGTTTATTAAAGGATTAAGGAGCAATGAAGCTGTTCATGGTTGTGCTACTACATATTTTACTGCATAATTACCAAAAAGGAATGCATAAACATAGTAAGGATTTCAGCAACTTAAATTAAAAATACTTTTTTTCCTAATCCTTTCTCTGCTTTGGAAATTCTTACATGAGGTGATTTGAGGGGCAGGGCAGGAAGAGGCGCATTATACTATGGTAGACCTTAAATTGAATATAAGTGGATTAAAATATTTGCTTTGACATGGATACCTTCCATACTCAAAGTATCTAATGTCTTAAAATAATCTATGAACTCAATATTCTGAGCTATGCCCACAAAAAGATTTAGGCACCTAAACCTGAGACAGTGATCTGTTCTCAGATTAGCTGCTATGTGGCCCTGGCAAGTGCCTAGAATCCAACAGCATCTTATTTTCCTGTTAGTAAAATTCCATGAGCACCTAAAAATCTGCTTCTGAACATTCCCACAAGCATCTCAGTCTGCACCATACTAAGCATCTAAAGATGAATTCATGCTCACACACTTTCTGGGACAAGAAGTTAAACATCCATTCTTCTGCCTTATTTAGAGGTTAACCACTCTGTCTTCAGCTGTGACTGCACCTGGGTGCCTAGGACAGCCTCTAAGCATTAGAGAAATGGATGTTACCATCTACTGTCCTGCAATACACACCAGGTCCTCAGCAATTTGAGGTTCAGAGACTTCCTGAATTTAATAATGTTTTGTATTCAATAGTTCTTGATGGTATTTTTCTTCCAGTCATTTTTTTTGAACCTCTGAAGGGTTTCCGTACTCAAAATATTCACTGGTAAACTATTTCACAGATTAAATAGGTACTGTATCAAGGAGTATTTCCGTTCCTTTGTTTTGAACCTTATATTAGTTTTATTTGATGCTTTCTACTTTTTCTTTTGGAGGAGACTCCTATTTGCTTTTTCCATGCCATTTCCAATTTTACAGACCTTTATCATATTCCCTGCTCATCTTTCTCTTTTCCAGGTTGAAAACTATTAAATTACTTATTTTTTCATCATACAAAAGCCATACCATCATTTCCAGCCTTCTCTGCATCTTTTCCATTTTATCATATTCTTTTTGAAATAGAAAGGCTGAAGAAGTATTCAAGATTCAAATGTACCATGAATTTAACTATGGCATAACAAGGCTTCCTCTTTTGATTTCTATTCCTTTTGAAATAGTTCCTGGCCTTTTATTTGCTTTCTTGATAACTATTGATAATTAACTTGACACTTCCTGGAATTCATTATTATTGTCCTGGTTTTGGCTGGGGTAGAGTTAATTTTCTTCCTTGTAGCTGGTATAGTGCTGTGTGTTGGATTTAGAAGGAGAATAATGTTGATAACACACTGACGTTTTAGTTGTTGCTAGGTAGTGTTTATACTAGTCAAGGACTTTTCAGCTTCCCATGCTCTGCCAGGTGCACAAGAAGCTGGGACGGGACACAGCCGGGACAGCTGACCCCAGCTGGCCAAAGGGATATTCCATACCATATGACGTCATGCTCAGTATGTAAGCTGGGGGGAGTTGGCTAGGGGAAGAAACCGCTGCTTGGGAACAGGCTGGGCATTTGTCAGCAGGTGGTGAGCAATTGCATTGTGCATCACTTATTTTGTGTATTCTTTTATCATTATTATTATTACTATTTTCCCTTCTTTTTCTGTCCTCTTAAACTGTCTTTATCTCAGCCCATGGGTTTTATCCTTTTTTCCCGATTCTGTCCCCCATCCCACCGGGTCGGTGGAGGGTGAATGAGTGGCTCTTGTGTGGTGCTTAGTTGCCGGCTGGGGTTAATCCACAATTATAAATCAAAATCTCAATCATGAATAGCAATAATCAGTTTAGATCCCTTTTATATACAAATAAAGTAAGAATATCTTTTTCTCTACATAACTCACTTAACATTTTTTCATATTTAATTTTGTCTACCCTTTTATTACCAAGTTTATTACCAAGTTCAGTTTTGTGAACTCTTCCTTTGCTGCAGACCGTCACCTTTCCTACCTGTAATAGTTTATTTGTTACTATGAATAGCTTGGCCACCTCTCTAATTTCATCTCCTTTTCTGATTCATTTTTGATTATGTGAAACAACACAGATATCAATGCAGAACCACACGTGAGACATCCCTCCACTTTAAAGGCTGACTGTATGCTCTTACCATATTTCCTTTATGTTGCAGATTTCTTTATCCATGTGAAAAAGTTCCTTCTTATTCTATGACAGATTAATTTCTTTAAGAGATTTTGCTGAAAGACTTTGCAAAATGTTTTTTGAAAATCAAAGCAGACTACACCAGCTAGATGTCTCTTGCCAGTATGCCTATCAACTCCTTCAATGAATTTCACTAGATTTGTGTGACATACTTGCCCTTTAAGAAATCATGTTGATTCTTCACCAATATATAATTTTTAAGCCATGTGGCTCCTTAATTTCATTTTTAGAAAACATTCTACCAATTTACATGGTAAAGATATCAGGTTTACTCATCTGTAGATTAGTTAAGGAGCCTAGGAGGCCATGGAGGGACAGAGCTTAAAAGCATGGTGTCGTAATGCTGAAGCCCTTCATGAAATTAAGCCATGTTTGCAGGAAAAAAAATTAATACAGGATATATATGTATTTCAAACCTGAAACTCGAAACCAAAGTTTTGATGCTGATCTCCTGGGATAATTCATGATTTAGACTTTTCACACTAGGGTCTTCGCTGGTTATTAATATTCTAACTGCCTAAATTTTCTTTCTCTTTCATCCCCTGTGTGAAAGTTGCATATTATCTTGCTTTCTTGGCTGCTAAGCAACAGTAATAATGCCTATGACAGGTAGCCTAACAGATAGCTGTGACTGCTGTTTACTTTGTCTACTGGTGGTAATAGTATATGAATATAAATTGGAGGTGGCAGGCAATGGCAATAACAGAACAAATTTCATTGGAACTTTTGAGAAATGCTAAGTTAAAGCTTAGGCTCCGTGGGTAGTTGAGAGAGTTTTGTGGCAGGGTCTGAAACTGAAGGAAGAGAAACAATCACTGTTGTGGGAGTGAGCTGGCAACTCATTAACTGTAAATTAATTTCTTTCTTTAACAGCCTATGAGCAGTGTTCATCATACTAGTGCCTGAGTTCTTACAACCAGCAGCGGATTTATCCTCAGATCACCTGGGTTACATTAGAAGTATTACTTCCTTTGATTTACTGGGGCACGAAAAAGACAAGTAGATCTTGCTTAATTTAGCACCTGTGTAAACCCCTATTAGTGAAGAATTAAGATCTTGATAACATCCATCCCCACAAAACAAATAATTTTAAATGTTAAAAAATGATTAGTATTGTGCATAAAGGTGTTTCTTTGGTGAGACTAAAAGGTAAGGAATTTTTTTTCCATTGACCTCGGCCAATCATGGCTTCAATCTCATGATATTATGATTTTGGACTATAATTCTAATACAGTAATTGCATTGTTTATTATTAATAATTTCATTATTTTAATGAGCTAGTCTTTCCTTCAATGTGAGGGAAAGTTGACAAAACTTCAGCATTACCTTTTGCTTTTTTAAAACAGAAAACCCCATACATACCTAAAAATCCCAGTAAATTTCATTCTTGTATATATTAGCTGTAAGCTATGCTCTTTTAAAGCAGTTTCTCTTTAAAAGGGAAACTGAGTGTGTCCACACTGAAACTGTGCAGATCACCTGCAATCCACACCAGAAGATCAACACCAAAGAGCAAGAGATGTACTCAAATGTGTAATGCTTGCTCAGCCGCTGATACCAATATCAGGACTGCCAATTACCATGAGAGTTCTTGTTATCTGACCCATTCTTTATCACTGAAATGAAGCCACCAGTTTATAAACAACTGAAACACTATCAGATGATAACAAGTTTTGTCTAATAATATAGTACTTAGCAGTTACACATCGCACTTTTCATCTTCTGAGTGCTTCACTGACTTTACCAGAAGAGGCTAGAATTGAACCAATGACCTAAAGGTCAAATGCTCTTTTCACTGAAATTAAATTCTAAAAGGAAAATCAAGGAGCACTAAAATAAATTAAGAAAGAGCAAGGTGCTAATGGAATGAAGGTAAGACTTCTTTCTACAGAATATAAACTAAACATGGCAAAGGGATCAAAAGCAAGAAGTGCCTAATGGTGAGAACATGCTATTGAAATACCCTGTCTTACTTGCTGTTTATTCGCTACTTTATTGTCTGATTTTAAACAAAACTTTTCTCACATTTGTGTCTTATACATACCTTGTGACAGGAAGATCTTGCCATCTTCACATTTGCGGAAGGGACATGGTCTTTTATATTTACAGTGGGGCAAGGACGGCCTTTTGAAATAGGTCATGTTAAAATAAAATTTGATATCAGTGCTCCAAAATAGAATAACAAGGTAGCAAAAATCTTTATATTGCCAAAAGTTATTTCTGACTAACAGTGATGAAATGCCAATAATGCTTTTTAAAATAAGTGACATTCTTCTTATACATTGTAATTATCTGATAACAGGTACACAGAAACATGAAAAAATGAATTACAGTGTTAGTGTACACTTTTAAAATTTGGGACTTTGAACTAAGATGCAATATCACTTTCAGTAAAACTCCTTAGCAGGCCAGTTTGTTATTTTCTTCACATGTCATAACAGGTGACATGCTATTTTGCGTGTGTTGGAAAGTGGGAATTTCCAGAGGTAGATTACTGGAGAGCAATTTCATCTTTGGAAGTAATTAGGAAGTCCATGCAACATGATCATTTCCCATGTGCAAGAATTGATAGAAGCATATAAAATCTTTTTAAAAGGTACTGCTAATGTTCAACAGAGTTGTTAAGGAAGTCCATTAGAGAGAATAAAGAGGAATGATTGGGAATACACAAGGAGGGAAATTTGGAACATTTTTTATATACAATGTTGTTTTCAGCAGTGACGGCTGGAATAGTTAATAACTTCATGGAAACCTAGGGGAAATGGAGTATATGTAAGTGAATGAGCTTTTAATAAGACAGATGATTGTAATTCTCATACAAATAATGGTTGTCTCATTACATAAATGACATTGGAAAAATTAGAGGACATTCCAGCAAAGCCAACTAGAATAAGTCGATAATTGGAGAATACAGCTTATGGAGAAAGTGCTAGGGAGCTTACTTTAAACACTAAAACAGACATAAAACTTTTTTTCTGCAAGGTGCTGGATTGGTCTGGAGCAATACTGAATACAGTAAAGTTAGCAGAATCTGAAGTGCTGAGAAACTGGAGAGATAAAATCTATCTGGCTTCATCTGACAGCAGTTGAGAGGCAGTGTATGCCGGATGGTGTATAGCCTGACTATGCATATCAACTCTTATTCCAGTTACAAATTAAAAATATAATGTAAATAAGATACTAGGTGTCTCAACATTGGTCCTTATTATTGCTACAAGTTCCAATCCATTTTCCATCCATGAAAAGGGTAAAAGGTGGTTTTTTTCCCCTAAACTACTCAGGTATCTGTCTCAGACTCATTGCCTAATGCAAAAATATGCTCGATAGAACTCACTGGAAATCTGTCTTCAGAATAATTTTTCTAGGAAAATAATAGGTTCAGCAAAGGAATCAAAGATTTCATGGGAATGTTTCATAGGATTGAGCTGGAAATAAGATCTACTCCAGAATGGACTGGTGATTATAGCACTCAATTGCATTCAAAGCTATACTTTGCCTCATCCCACCTCCTCCTGACTCAGCTAATAGTCACAGTCTGTGTTTCAAATCGTCCCCGGCAGACACCTTAAACCCTCCCTTCCTCCAGCCCAGGTTATCAGCAATTCTAAGATGCTTATTCTTTTTCTAAGATAATCAGTTTCTGAAACCTAAGGTTTTGCACAAATCAAACTTCTGCCTCAACTTTTTGGTGGCTAATCACTAGATCCAAGTGAAGAAAGGTGCTTCTGGGTTTATTCAGCCTCCACGTCTTTCACCAGAAGTACGCATGACTGAGCACTCATCTGCAACATTTTCTTCTGTTGTTATGTTTGTCTATAAAAGTGAGAGAAAACTTCAGAACTCATTTAGGAGTGTTTATTTTTAGACAGCGATTGACAAAGATGCTCACATAAAATAGCAGACTTCATACAAAATGGTGCAAAATAACAATTGGAGCAACTAAATGACATCAACAAAAACCAAAGCTCTCACCCACTGTAGGAAAGGAATGAAAACCAGAAATGGTTTATTTTGTCTATTTTTTTAAAACAGAGCTGATGCAATGGATCCTGCTATAGAGCACTTTGCTGAGTGCCAGATCTACAAAAAATAAAAATGGATTCATGTTAATTTTAAGCCTCCAGGTTCTCACTCTTGGGGTACTACACTCACCAATGATTAATTCAGAAGCTTGGCAGACAGTAGTGCTTTGCCTGCAACTGTGCCAATGGGAATTACTCAAGCATAGAGAATAATCTCAGATAAAGAAGCTGCGAGGAAAGTCACAGACGGAAGGCAGTGTTCAATATTTGCCTTTTAGGGACATACAGGCAAATTCTTAGTTCTTGTCACTTAGCTAACACATCACAACATGAGTAAAGAACATATATATCCACACCATCACTTTTCTTCACATCATGATGTTGGGTTTTTTTGTGGTTAAAAAAAGAGTAAGTTATATTTCTATGCAACGTACTGTCTCTGTACCACGGAAGACTATTTTTTAGGTTATCTCCTCAGTAGTGGAAATTGATATTTTGTATGGAGTTATGATGATAACTTTTGTTCATAGCCTGGCCTCTTTTTTTCAAGGTTGTACTCAAATAGCCAAAACAATGTAAGCATTACACGAGGTGGTTCCTAGCAGAGGGTAAACAGAGTTCAAGCTGATAGTGGTGCATTCATTCCATCTGGAAAATGTTTTCTCTAGCTGTTTCTACAACAAAGAGATTGACAGAGTCAGAACTCAGCATGAGAGGGAAGTTTTTGAATTCTCTTGCATTCTGGAGAGCATGTAGGTTAATCACCATCTTAAGATGTTGGGCAGGTAGCACAGCCAGACAGTGAGCACAGAGATCAGAGGTGACTTCACCCCATGTGAGCTGAATGTAAAGGAAAGCAGCAATAACATCTGATAATTAAGGTTAAAGTGCCCAGTTATAGTATGCATTGCTACAATTTTAAGGAGGAAGGGAAGTTAAAGAAACGGATAGAGCTACTAACTGTCTCTTCATGTGTTTTCAGAGACCGTATGCTCTTATGCAGTTAAAAAACAACTTCCTAACAGTGCTACTATCAAGGTGACTTTGATTCTAGTTGTCCCAATCCTCTGTGGCTGCAGCACTTTAAACAGATTGGAGTGTGTGACTTTGTTTATTAGAGAAACCGCTGTTTTTTGGATTCTTTTTGCCTGCTTTAGATCTTTGGGAAGATAGTTCAAAGCTGTCAATCCCTTTAAGAGAGGAACTTAGAAATGAAAAAGAAAAAAGCAACATACCCAGAGAGTGATAGGAAGGAAGTAGATGTCAGGACTCTTCCTTGAATTATACAAGGCATAGATAATTCAGTACGCCTGCTATTTACTGCAGGATAAAACAAGTAATTAGGTACATATCCATGTGTAATTTTGAAATGTGACAATTTACTCGCTGCTTCTTTGTGACTTCTAAAAACATCATGAAAGCTCCTTGTGCTTGTTGACTGTACTCCTTCCCCCACTTCAGAGGCTGTTGCACTATCTGTGCCTATAGATTATGTCATTCAATCAATAAGGAAGCCTTTGCATGCAAAATTGGACCAAAGCCTTAATAACTCTGAGGTCTGTTATATAGGGCTCCAGTGCTTACTGGAATATCCTATTCCCATAATTCTCTGTGCTCACTTAGTCTATTTTACACCATCCCATTAACTTTTAGCAAATCTCTTCTACAAGGCATAATGAAACAGTGTATTTTCACAAAGGTCAGAAGACCAAAGTCAGATATATTGAGAAAGTAATCAATAAATATGTCTTTTCTCTGCAGTAATATTTAGCACTTCAGGGGATGGATGGAATGCTTTAGCACAAAAATAGAAAGTAAGTTATTTTTCCAAGCATGATATTTTCAGTTTTGCTTACTATCCAGCTGCTTCTCTCTTAAAAGTGCCAGTGGTCTAGGCATGTTGCTTCATAACTTTTTAAGACTT
Source organism: Fregata magnificens (assembly GCA_013389945.1). NCBI lineage: Eukaryota > Metazoa > Chordata > Aves > Suliformes > Fregatidae > Fregata > Fregata magnificens. The sequence goes on along the minus strand of WAAD01013499.1, from coordinate 16,078 downwards.
TCCTTTGTATCATACAACATTTAATGAATGAAAGTAATTTTTAAAGGATGGCTTTATAAGCTGTTTTATTTGATGAAAGGAAAGAGGGATAACATTCCTTGTTCCTACCTAAAATGATTAGGATCAAAACTAATTTTCAGCATTCATAATGTTCATAATTCAATATATACAGACTATTTTTGGATTAATACAATTTTAACATGCTAATAGGAGATAATTGTGGCTTTGCCAGAGATTATTATGTTAAAGACGCTCCAGTTCTGATTCTCCATAGCACATTGAGAACCTACTGGCATGTTTTGCTCTTTTGCATAAGCAGAAAGCATAGCCTACAGCACTTTTATTTCCTTTTACGATTATCACAAGAGTGTAGCTATAAATATTAACTCTCATGAAGTACATTTGTTGCTGAAACATGACTGAAAAACTTCCCTGCCATCTCATGTTAAATTATTACTTGCTTTCTACACCGGATGTGCTGACAGCCTGTGAGACTGTTCTTGTTTGGGCAGAGAGACATTTAGGACCACAAGGAGTCTGATATAAAGGTGATCATAGATAGGAGTGAAATAGTCGGGGGAAATATTAAAGTTTCAAGATAGTTACAGACCAAGAATAAAAATATTTTCTCTCTTTCTAGAAAAAGGTTTAGATATTTTTTTCTACATATACAGTGAAGCTACTGTGGTAAGTGCAGGGATGATGAGTGTTAAATTACAGATAGTAGCTACTGGTTATCTTTTAAATACCACTCAGTTTGTGTAAACCTCTTCAAAAGTTTCAAAAGAACATATCTATAGGATCTTCAATTATCTTGCTTGGGGAGACTTTCACTCTCTTCCATACAAAATGCCTGGTTAGGCATATTTAAGGCAATAGTGACAAGTTAAATATCATATAATGTGGCACAACTGTGTTGTCTTATATGAGATCATCAAGGAGTGAATGACCGTAGTGTTTCTGGTTAAGACCAAGGTGTATCACCAGAGGAATGTGAGAGCGCAGATTCAATACAGCAGAGCAAAGACAGCAGTGTTTTGTCAGCACTTTCCCTAGGAAACTGGTTGGGTGCTTGCCAACTTGTGCACTTGCATGCAAAAGCCATCTTTTTCCTGTAGGATTTCAGGAATATAGCATAGAATAGAATAGAATAGAATAGAATAGAATAGAATAGAATAGAATAGAATAGAATAGAATAGAATAGAATAGAATAGAATAGCCCAAGCTGAGGTATTACCTTAACAGCAGTGAAAAGGCCTGAAAGTACTGATTCCCAAATCTGAAGGCTTCAGCAAGAGAGGCCAGGGACCTGAATCCTCTTGAGCGCACGAGTTTGACAGAAAGGAAAGGGACACTCTTGGCACAAGGGTTCCTAAGCCTAAAGCTTGGGTAAAAGCCAGCCCCTCAGCCCCAGCCCCCCTCAGACTTGGCTCAGCAGCTGGCCAAAACAGCTCCCAGGAAAATGGGTGAGTGCTTAGCAGTCAGGTATTGACAGGTTTTTGGCAGGCAAGATTTCTTTGGAGCCTTCCTGACTTTCTGTCAGGACTTTGGTAATGTTGAAAACTCTGGTAAATATTTGATTTTGAGGAATCTACATTCTCCAATGGAAGATTTTTCAGCTGAAGAATTTCTGTCAGGTTCTGTCAAACTTTTCCATACTTGGCACATTTGACCTTTCAGCATCTCTTTTACTAGTTCTGACACATATGGCTCAACTCAGTGCCATGAAGTACTTCATTTTTACTAACATGAAATTTTTTCCTTTATACTGAGTAACATGGCATTTAAAGTCACAGTCTTCTCTAACTCACAGTGTACCTCTGTTCAGTTTAAGTGTACATCCTTTCAATTTCACCATTACTCACCAGGAGTGGACTGGGGCATCAATCACAATTATTTCATTTTCTCAGGTGACAAAAAACAGGCAGACATATTTTCTGGCAAAATATAAATGTTATCTGCAAATGTTCATATTGTTTGTTAACGTAGTTTGAAAAAACAACGAAGACAACCTGGCATTGAAATAAATTTAATTTTGTTTCTAATTAAGCAGAAATGAGTACTGAAATTCAATTAAACCAAGCAGTAACTGGAGGATTGAGTGAGTTACCTTTTTCTATTATACTACAATCATATTAAATAGAGAGGCTTTCGTGACCTTTAGAGCCACTTGAGAATCTAATAAACAGCATCAGGCCCGATCCTGTCAGCAGCAAAGATTTTTATCAAGATAGTACTATTACTGCCACTGTACTGGGCTTTTGTGCTCTTATATGTCATTTTTGTCTAATCTAGAATTTTAAAATGTTCTAACATTTATTTTTATACCATATGTTAAGCTGTTGCTTAGTGAAGTAACTGCAACATTCAATATATATATAGTGCATGGACTTGTGCCACTAACCTCATCTTGTTTCCATGGTTTTCTGTTGTTCTCCACATATCTAGTCTGTTTTTAAATCATGTGTTATACATATCTTTGGGAGGAGGAATTATCAGGCAATCACAAACAGGCACTGAGAGAGCTGGGACCTTGAGATTATATTGCTAGCTGTTTAATTGGAAACAGTTAGTTAAAACAAAAGACTGAGAATCTGGATGCTAGGAGTCTATTTATGTTTCTGTCACCAATGCATTATATGAACTGAGGCAAATCACTACCCTATTATACAATGGCATAGAAAAATTTATCTCAAAAGGCTTCTGCAGAGGCACAGGTGAAAAAATATTATTTCATGCCTATTTCTGATGAAGATTTTTTTTTTGGTAGAAACTGTTCTTTGAAAATATTTGTTTTTCATTTGTTTGGTAAAAAAAAATCCAAATGGCCTTTAATGCCAAAAGGTTGGCTTGAAACTGAAAAAAAAGGGGTTTTTTCCCAGTAAAAATGACACTTTTAGGAAAAAAAAGTATTGAATGAACCATTTTCTGCTGTGAAAAAAATGCTTTGAAGGAAATTTTTCATCAGTTCTGGTACTGTATATCTGAGATATCTTCCCAAAACAGGCAGCCTAAAGTAAAATGCAGGCAGGTGGGGCATGGGATAACCCATCCTTCTAAATGATGCCAGAGGTGAATTTGGCTGCTGTTGTTACCTTAGTTCACTACTTAGGGAAAGAAAAATGTTGATAGTCCAGCTGCTCCCTAAGATTCTCTCTACTTGCTTTCAAAATTGTTATAATATTTATGTCCAGCTTACACAAGCATGAAAACAACCAACAAACATTTGTAGACATTGTGTAATAAGAATTCAGATACTTTATTTACTTTGGAGCAAACTATTTTCAAATATTAGAAAAATGTAAGTCCACAATTTAATATCTCTTAAATAAGGCTCTCATTGAGAACATAACAAAAATATCTGCTAAAATAAACAACGAAGTGTTCATGTTATATTTCTCATCTTTTTTATTTAGGTTTACCCACTGCACTTATGCATTTCTGTTTCATTAACTTTGCTCGATATTTCTGGATGTCTTGCATGCCATCAGTGATTGCTACCTGCAATTTCACTGACATAGTGTTTCCTTTTCCAGAATTGAAATAATGCAACCACTGACATTTTAAATGACAAGAAAAAGTGAAAAAGGCTTAAAGGGAAGAATTTTCATATATTTCTATATCTGAGCCTGTAATCCTGGCCTACGCCATTGGGACAGATATCAATGCATGACATCTAGTGGTAGATGAAAGAGATCCATCGATCTGTGCTATCAAGGAAAGATTCTTAAATTACTGCATCCGCATGTACCCAGCACAAGGGGAAATTATTCTTATCTAAACCCAGGTGATCATATAAGACAAATTTATTCTTTATGCATCCCTGGACAATACATCCAGACAGCCTCACAGTCTGTTTTCTATTTTAAGGGATAGGCTTTATTTTCGTCATGAAGTTCTGTTTCCATTGAAGAAATTCTGTGAGGCATTTGTTTAGATACATTAAAGGTTTTTCAAGCAATAATCAGAGAATGTTTCATCAAGAATAACGTATAAAAAATAAGGGTTGTATAATAATTAGAAAGCCCTTTATTTTTCTGTAAATGGTAAAATGTTCTGAGGTGTTATAGGTAACACAGCAGTCTTGTAGTTTCCATAGAGGAATCCTGGACTTCCTTGACCTCCTAATACCTAAATGAAATTCTCCACTGTGAATTATAGTAGGAATTTCAACTGGATTGTGGAAAAATAATAACCAAACAATATTAAAGTATTCCTCCAAATTTAGATTGAAGTTTATTTGGAAAGATGGAGTGGCTGTGTACAAAGTATCTATTCTGGGGACATATAAAATTTTTCACGTATCCAGTTTACCGAACTACATTTTTAAAAACTGGGTTGTTCTTTCCAAGTTTAGAGCATGTTCAGGCACCATACTGGGTCAGATCCTACCTGTTTAACCACACTAGAGAATCCATTTCAAGTTGTTGATCCATGTTCTCAGCAGAGGGAAATGTTTTAGCTTTCTGAATTCCCTTCACTACCTTTTTTGTTTCTCCCTCCCCTTCACCTTCCTTTTCCCTCCTGGCTAACGCTGATCCTAAAAATGCTTTCATGTTTCTTTTCAGAACTACTTTTCCCAACAAATTGACACTTTACTAGGAACTTTTTTCCTAGATGTATTTGTAATTTTTCTAAATATAAGAAGACTTCCCTGATTAAAACAAAACAAAACAAAACCAAAAAAACCCTCCAAAAACCCCCCAACAAACCCAAACCGAAACTTCTTTCTCAATCCTACAACACTACAAGTTCAAAGTGGGGAAAGTGGAATAATGTTTTATCTGGACAAAACCAGATATATGCTTGTAAGGCACCAGATTGTCTTATTTGAAATGAGTTTCCAGACGAGTTCACCCAATAACAGAATGTTTAATGGAAATTCTCAGCCCAAATTAAAATCAGCAACAGTATGAACAACTGAAAACAGGGTTCTTGTAAAAGAAATTCATAAGCAACTATGACTGGACAGTGCATTACTTCATTGCCAGCCATGACATGCTAAGTCAGCAAGTATATCTGCTTTTCATGTATTTTTCTAATATAAAATGCATTTAAGTTTTTTCAAAGTTAGCATATTTCAAAAATAGTATGTCAACAACTGGGGTGTGAATGATTTTTTTTTCCTTTGGACATTTGCATGCTAATCCTGGTTTAATTTGACATATTAAACAACCATATAGATGGAAAATGTGTGCCAGAGAATGCCCAGCCATGGAAACGTACTGGCTGCTTTCCATCAAGGACAATGAAGCCAAGAGCAACGGAAGTTTAACAGGTACAAGAGGCATGTGGCATTGTGGCCCTGTGTATGAACAAGAGTGGAAAATCAGGGCTGAGGTGTATTGAAGGGAAGCAGTTGAGACTCAGCTGATATTCAGACAAATGTCTACATAAATAGGTATGGGCATGAATCTGAATTATCATTCTGAACTCTACCTCCTATACCATATAGCAGTAATAACCATTAACCTTTTATAAGGTCTGAATACAAAGATCGCCCATTTAACGTAATGGCAAAGACATCACAGGCACAGAACATAGCACATAAAGGACAGAAATGATCTGTGAAAGGACAGTGCAGAAAGGAATTTCTACTGAGCCTCCTTCAGTAACAATGACCTTTGCAGGGTCCTTAGTTTCACTGAGAGTTCATACAGTTGCTAAAGAGATGTTATGGAAATATTTGTTATATAACGTGAAACAATAGGACAGAAAGTTACTTTCGGTAAACAGTAATGTCCAATTCAGCTGCAATCAGCATGTCTTTTGACTCATGCTTTTTCTGGTGCCTCTGCAAGACAAAGCACTAAAAACTCCTTATGATGTCCTGTTTAGAAAGGGGTAAATAGTAATAGTCAAAAGATGCCTGACCTTTTGTACAGAGCTACTATTGGAACTGTTGCAATTACCCATTTGTATGATGGGGAATTGCAGCAAGACTGGGTAAAGAAGAAAATAGTAACCCTGCATGTAAAATAGGCCAGAAAATGCTTGTTTCTGAAGTTTCTCCCAATTTTCCTTCCTTGATCCACCCCCTCACACACACACCCACATGTGCACACATGCGCGCACGCACACGCGCACGGTCTCTCTCTCTGGCTGTCTCCACGGTAACAGCAGCATCGGGGTTTTGCTGCTGCTGCATGTTTTGGAAGCTACCTTTGCTCAGGGAACCACTGGCCCAGCCCTGCTGGTGCTTGGATGCAGCAGCATCACCTGCCAGAGACTCTCCCTCTGTACAAGCGGCCACTAGCTGTTAGACACACTTGGCTGCAGTACCCCATGTGCGCTGCTATTTCTTTTAGCTGTGGGTGGTTTATGCTGACAGGTGCTAACGTGCTTTGTAACATTTGTGCATTAGGCAGAGGGATTAAGTGCATGCAGGTTTGTTTGTGCAGGGAGCTACCAACTCTGGACAAAAAGTGCATGGTATAATGAGTCCCTAGAAAGAGAAGCGTCCTATTTTTGAAACTCGAAGAGGTAAATTCCTACTGAAGATGTTGCAGTTTGCAGGATCTCCAGGCAGTAGTCATACTACTTACCATGCTAGCACAAATCCCCAAAGATACAAAAGTCAACTCTGGGGCACTGTGAAAGTCAAGCGTACAGATGGTAAGCCAGAATCTTGCCCACTTTGGGCTTTTGACAGAAGAGGAAGGAGCTAAACATGTACGGAGCAGGTGTGGAATGGAAGCTGATGAGAACTCTTCTTACTATCTGCAAGTGAGCACCTGTCTGAGTTGGAAAATGGAAGCCTGGTGATGTGCCACATTTATAAAAAGATCATGGTTAAAGTCCTTCATAGAAGATACATGAAGAAAGAAATCCATTGTATTCCATATTTTTTAATAACACTGAGCACAAATATGTACCCTATATAGGTCAATAATTTTTGTGCCAGATATTCCTCTTACACAGTGAATTTTTGCTCAGTGTGGTATATTACCTACTATGTTTTGTTAGCTAAACAATGCTATATAATTAGCATTATATCCATGCTGTTCTATTAGCTTTGATTAATATCTTTTTTTCTTTTTAATGTTACACCTTTTAAAGAAAGAGGAGGAAAATCAGAACTGTTGCACAATGGAAAGTTGACCATGCACCTAGAAATAGGAAAAGGTTTGAATCTGTTTCCCAATAGGGTGGTTCAAGCTTGTAACTCTAGGAAGCAGAACAAGAACACTGAATCTCAAATGCTGGATCTTAGAATTTGAGTGATGCTAGCTGAAATTCCAAATTCTGTGTTTATGACATAGTAATAACAACATTTTTCATTCATAACTTCTGTATAACATTTTGTCCTACAGCTGTGTGACCACAGTCATCACTGAAATAAATTTACCTCTGCGACAGATGTTGGCAAACAGACCAGGGAAAATCAGCATGCAGCACAACAAGAGAGAGGAAGACAAATTTTGGTCAAGGACGTGGGGACAAATCCTGCTGACAGTGAAATTGCCGTGGGCTCTTTAGCGTCCATGCAGCACAGAAAGACCAATGCATAGTAAATGTCATGGCATTCCATTTATTTGCTCTTTATATACTGTTTAAATGCTTCCCATAAAACACAATCCTTCCAATAGTGCTCTTCTTCATTCACCATTCTGGTGCAGAGATTCTTTTTTTTTGTTTGTATGTTAATTGTCTGCGTCAGTATTTTGCCTATTTCCTTCACATATACCTTTAGAATTTTTTAAACTGTTTTCTTATAAAAGATGCTCATGTCCAGTTAGTCAACAAAGGCCACTAACTAGCCTGTTCACTACCTCTGTTCCTCTTTTTTTTCCCTGCTATGATACCTATTATTGAAAGAAAGTTAGGAAACACTTGTCTGGTGCTTAAAGAGCTAGGTCAATATTTTGTATTCATATGTTCAAAATAAAATTTGTCTCAAAATCTTCAAATCACAGCTGTTCATTTAATCATATGTTTCTATTAGTGTTAAATCTCTCTTGCAGGTTTTGTCCACTTATTCACAATTACAGTCTTCAGTTGCATATTATCATTAGAGTCAAGTAATCTTCCTGAGTCAAGTGATGTCCTTTAATAAGATTATAATTCTATTGAGCCCCAATCCCAAGGAAGGCATTAGGTTGTAAATACATTTAAAAAATCATCATCATGTTTAATTCAGTGTATGGATAGTGAGGGATTTTTTATTTCACTGGGTTTTTTTAACTTTTCTTTTTTAACCTATAGCTTTTTGTGAATGAGATTATTAGAGAAATATCTCTCAAGCTTAAATTCCATATTACAAAAACAGTTGAGTTTTGAGGAAATGAAGTCAAACAAAAAACAGAGAACAAGAGAGGCAGACTTCACTGATGTGGACTCACTGGGAAGTGGCTGGACTGTGAACAGGAATGCAGTGAGCCTGGATTGTGGCATGAAATAAAGAAGTAAAATCTAAAAGGAGAGAAAACAGAAAGAAAGAAAAAAAAATGCAAGAACCCCTGCAGCCATTCCATTTGACTTTCTAATAATGTCAGTCTCAGAGGAGAGCAGAGATGGAAATGAGAAAGGGTGCACTTGTGATGCAGTCATTCTTGCTGTCATTGCCTTTATGGCTTTTCAGCAGGCCACAAAAGGCCAATCCACTAGAATATGAATGAGATACAGTCATGGCCCCACCAAGTAAGTAGGAGGCATCAGACCTCCCTGTTTGCGTCCTAATAGCTTTTTCCAGCTCAGTAATCTCTCACTGTAAAGGAAAAACAAGACAAGACAAACAAATAAAAAATTATCCCCTCTCCCCATACCCTGTCTCTGCCCGCTTCCCTTTGATTATTGTTCTCAAGGGCTTCAGAGAACAGGAAGATTTAATAGTCGACAGGGATTTGGTGAAGTAAACCCCTCCTGGAGTGAGTTTTATTCTCATCAACTAGACTTCTAGATTAAATATGCAATATTGTTATTCAGTTATGTGTGGAAAGATCTGACAGATAGGCATGGGGGAAAAAAGGCTTAAAGGGACAGAGAATTTAAACAATGGATGTTTTCTCCAGTAATTATGTATCTGAAATTCCTTAGGAGAAAGGTGGGATGCACTGGGTGGAGGTATTTTAGTTGATGCCACCAGTGCATAGGAACCGTATCTACTCTTCCTTTCCTAACAATTATGCTAAAGAAAACTTTCACTGATTTCAGCTGTGATCTAGACATATTTCCAGCCCTGTATTTAAGATTCCGACACATTTTTCTGCCTCTCTCAGGAGCTGCATGGCTTTCAGCAACAGTAAAGCATAAAAATAGGAAATTTCAGATGACAGAGGGGAGCTTTGTGTTATTCAGCAGAGCACTGTGCTGGGTACCTCAAGCAGACTCGCCCTAGAACCAGTAGTGCTGGAATAGTCTTACTTATAATAAATAAATCAATATATGAAATAATCTTACTTATGAAGATTTTGATACTATTTTGATAAAGTTAGAGAAAGTTCTTCCTGTTTAAATTTATATTGTACCATATAAATTTGCCTGTTCAGTTGAAGGTAGCTCAGGAATACATATGGGCTCCATTATCCATGGTCTGGTTTGGAGGTATACAGTGTTGACTCTGTAGACAACCAAGCATCCGCTGCTGGCAGTACTAACTCAGGAAGTGTGGAAGCAAGCTGTGCTCTAGCCCACATGCTCCTGTTGACAGTAAGATAATCATATACTAATTGCAACATTTGCTAATTAATTCTGTCAGATAAGTAGCCAAATATTACTAGTCCCATTAAGATCAAGGGAAAATTTGGACAGCAAGGTTAGGTAATTGGATCAAGGCCATTTCAGAATGTCAGAGTAAAGTTTATAACACAAAATACTTTGCTGGATCATGTTAGCTCTTAGTCTCTACTGCTGACGGCCTTATGAACTAATTGGAAGTAAAAGTGGCAGCCTAGACTGAATTAAGTGTGTATCCAAAAAACAGCTTTTCATTGAGTGTTTGAGATACATGTGATTAAAATACTGCATCTACTTCAATGATATTTATTTCATTCCACATAAACTTTGTGCTTGTGAAAGGCAGAAATATTCCTTGACATATGACTTCAGCTAATGTTATTGGCAGAAAATCAGTTAAGATTTTTTTTTTTATTACAGTTTATTTTGCATCTTTAAATTACTTGAAATAGGATACTTGAAGAAAACATTTTTGGGGATCTGTTTTACTTGATTGATCAAGAAGATAGTGATGATGAAAAAAATGAATCTTTGGCAATGTACACTACCCTCGGGTTTTGGATATTATATATTGTTTGGATAAGGAGGATTGACTTGTTTGACAAAATACTTTTTTTGGACAATGTGAATATTGATTAAGGTGATTCCTGCAGGATGAGAGTCAAATCAGTTTAACCTAGTTCTAGGGAAAATACACTGAAGAGACTGATCTATATTTTAATAAAAAGCATTCTGTGGTGCTGTTTCATATCTTCACTGGCTGAAACTACTACTATCCACATGGCACAACCACAGGCTAAAAAATATGAGTTTTGCATTTAAAATATAGGTCTTCTGTTCAGCCTAAAACCTTGCACAGCACCTATTCACTGTTTAAAATGTGCAGATAAGTTCTTTATCAGACTCTGTTTCTGATGCATCCAGTTTTTAGCAGGAAAAGTAGAAGCATATTGATCTTGCCTGATGCACTCAGTACAAGGCAGAGCTGGGAATGGAAGCTACTAATTCCCTCTTTTAACAATAATTGTCTCCCCAACAACATTGAAAGCCATAATCTGATTCTGAAGTCATCTTTAATGAGGTTGTATATATGTATCGCTGTGTTCTAGGAAAACATGCTTTGAACCACTGATTTTGCCTCTCTTTAATACTGTCCGTTTATACTTTCCCTTATTTCTGTTTTCCTTCTTCAGTTTCATCTCCTCATTTCTGATATAAATTAGATAACAATAGTCTGTCTTTCTTTTTCTCTCTCTCTCTCCTCCTAGATAGTTAAAGCTATCCATATCCTAAGAAAGAATTACAAGAGTATTTTCTTGTCCAGAGTTTAGATGCACCAATGCATCACTTTAATCTCTTATCACCTTTAATCTTATTTCAAGGAACTAAACTTGTAAAGGCTGAAAAAGAAGCAATAAAATTGTAAATTATCCTTACTCTAAGTTCATATCTCCCACCCACACCTGTTCTACTGCAACACTTGCCCTCCAGCACTGTCAGGGCAAGACTGAGGTATGGAAAAACAACTGTAGTAGTATGACTACTACATGATAAAAACTTCTAAGTTACTTGATTTAGCCCCTAGCAATCTTTCTTACTGAGTTTAGAAGTTACTTCCTCTGTTGCATGATGCCATTGAGAAGTTTCATGTACAAATTCAATGGACGGGATGCCCATTTTGTAGCAGTAACATCTCATATCTAAACCTGTTTGTTTTTCTGTCCTTGAGTTGCCATGGAGAACTTACATAACCCTGTCTTTTTGTCTTGCTGAATTGTGCAATTTGCAAGATAGCTATAGTGTCCATTCATGCTCTCCCAATATATAGACATTCAGGCAACCAACTAGTACACACATAACATAGTGTATCCTCAAGACAAATTTTATCAATCCTGGGATCCATAAGAACAAAAGTTTGCTCCCTCAAATCAGATTCTTGACCCATGAAGGCTTGGCCTTTTGTAGAGATATGTACAGAGTATTTCAGAGTAAGAATAAAAAAAAAGAAAGAAGAAACAGTAAAATAAATCAAATTTAATAAGAAGCAACCTTCAATATTGAAATAAGTTACTTTGGAGCAGAGTAATCTGGATTTATGGCATGTTCACATGGTTCAAATGTAACAGTGGTAATGTATGAGCATATACTTCCACTACACTTTATGATGAGGTGGAGAAACATGTTTAAAAGCCTGTATCCATAGAAGAC
>WAAD01013495.1:2458-18720 GCA_013389945.1 Fregata magnificens | reverse complement strand
AGGAAAAAAAATAAAAAAAAAAAAAAAAAAAAAAAAGGAAAAGAAAAAAAGAAGAAAGCAAGCCTAGATTTTCAAATAAAAAAAAGAACACAAGAGCCCTGAAAAACATACCAAGTACCAGATAAATCAGAATGAAATAATGAAAATGGGCAACACGGAGCAGGATATTTCAGTCTTCTCAGAGCCTCTGCTGAATGTAAATCAGGAGATGCAGACACAGGCAAACATAAAGCTGGATTTCACTAAATCCATGGGAGTGCTACTATGGATCAATTTCTTTTCTCAGTTTCTAATCTCCTAAAATAACACAACTTTGCTTTAATGTTCTAAAGACCTCAATACGACATACCTAGTGCAGGACACGGAGCTACGGAAAATATTCCTCTTTAATCCTGAGCAGACTCCTCGTCTCCTGGCAAAGCAGTACTACATCTCTCCCTCTGGTTTCTCATGCCAGTCACAGAGTGGTGCCCTATATATTCTACAAGGTCTCCGTAAAAAGTGTAGAGAACATGCTGCTGTTACTGGCATTTTAGCTAGATTATTCTGCAGCTTTTTTACCTCTGTAACTCAGTGAGCGTTTGAATGATTACTCAAGTAAAGAGATTTTCAGAATATGTAAAACCTTTAGCTGGTGAAGGGTCTAGAACACAAGTCCTACGAGGAGCGGCTGAGAGAACTGGGGCTGTTTAGCTTGGAGAAGAGGAGGCTGAGGGAAGGCCTTATCGCTCTCTACAACTACCTGAAGGGAGGTTGCAGTGAAGCGGGTGTTGGACTCTTCTCCCTAGAAACTAGCGATAGGACAAGAGGGAATGGCCTCAAGTTGCGTCAGGGGAGGTTTAGACTGGACATCAGGAAGAATTTCTTTACCGAAAGAGTGGTTAGGCATTGGAACAGGCTGCCCAGAGAGGTGGTGGAGTCATCAACCCTGGAGGCGTTCAAAAAAGGTATAGACGTGGCACTCCAGGGCCTAGTTTAGGAGTCATGGTGGTGTTAGTTGACGGTTGGACTTGATGATCTTAGAGGTCTTTTCCAACCTTAATGGTTCTATGATTCTATGATTTTACCCTTTCAAATGTGTGACAGATTAGCACTGTTTTAGCTGTAATATTCAACTAATATTTCCATGCATGTCTGGCTCTTTAGCAAGCTAAGAAAGCTTTCATCTTTCACCTTAAAATTTAAAAATACTTCCATTGTCTGTTTGTTCTTCTCAACCGACTAAAGTAACATCTTATATGGGAGGTCAAAAAGAATGTGACACCTGTTTTACTGTTTCAGAGGATAAAGATATTACTCATTAAGCGTATACAGTAACAACCTTGGATATGGTTGATGCCAACTTTTTTATACTGTCCAGTGACCTAACTTGCTGTTCATTATCTTCAGTATAGGCATTTTTCTAAGTAAAACCAATTCTTGAACAGGGAAAATTAGAATGAATTTTCCTTTGTTATCAAAGTTAATCATATATGCTAATTTTGTGTTATATTCACTGAAAATTCTGTTTTAATGTGCAGAGAATTAAATGTTATGAGAAAAAATATTAATGTTTATATAAAGTCTGCATAGAGAAGTCCTTTATACAATGAATGGGATTCTATGAAAAATGAGCTTCATATCAGCTCTGACAAAAAAGCCAAAAACCCCAGTTGTTTCAGACCACAGATTGTACAATAATTGTCTTGAACAATTATTATTACACATCTTGACACTGAGTGAAAAACGAGGTGCTTATACTGGGCATTGCATCAATAACCGTCACCTCTCCTCCAAGCTCCATAGCAGCACTTCCTATCCCCATTTACATATCTATGTCAGATATAGTAACAGCTAACAGCAATAGACTACTACCGCAGAGCAGACTGAAACTAATGCCCAAGTTACCTTTTGGGCAAGGGACCCGCAGGTTCATTTACACTTGTATAAATTATGTTATAAGCCAACTGTAAGTAATGTTCTTTCAGTGCCAACAAACTTTGCTAAATGATGCTATGATCTTCTAAGATGTTGGAAATATAAAATTATATAAACTAAATTTGAAGTGCTAGTGTCCTTTTATTTTCTCCTTTTAATACTAACACTGGCTACCAATGGCAAGAGACCATGAGAACAAGGAAAAACAAACTACAAGGAGCTCTCCTGACAACAGCAAATATTCAAACATCAGAATTTTCTATTATCACATTTTAATTTGCTCTGGGCTTTAAGGACATTACTCATTTAGAAATTCCCACTGAAATATATTATCTTTGCTTTCATTAAATCATTATCCAATTTCAGAAGTTGGAGCTTAAATCAATAGGGTAGATACCAAAGTTTGCAATACTGTCATATACTAACCCACAGATGTTTTGACTCAAGTTCTGCCAGTTTTTATAGAAGTCAAGTATTTCTGAAGAATCTGAGTCCAGTCTCTCCTTTAAGAGCTGGGATTCTGCAGAGCAATGTGACTGCCGGATCGCCGGCCACATTCACCCCCTTCTCTCTGTGCTCGGCTGATACTCACAGCCCAGCAGCATCCCTACACAGGTAAGGCCAGAGAGGAACAGCAGGCACAGAGCAAACGGATAAATATCTCACTAGTGACATGAGGATAAGTTTGTCAAGTTCACACTGCTCCCAAATTTATCACAGAAAACCAATTCGCATTTGTGCTTTGGTTAACAAAACAGGCTCTGTACTCTACATACTGATTACCCTCCAGAAGTTAACTCAACTATGACTTAGTTTCTCCGTCCATAAAATGGATGTATTATAGCATAGATCTCAGATGGAAACAGACCTAGTGGACCACCTGATAAATGACAAATACCAGAAAGCTGTGGCTCAAAGTGATGGAAAGGCAGACAGAAAATAGTTGAAAATATGGCAATACTGAAGATTTAATAGGAGTTCTACACCTTGTCTGTGAGCCTCCAGTGAAACACATACCAGGAAAGGTAGGATATGGAAAAAGTGGAATTCTAATGCCTAATATTTTTATTGTACCTACTATGTATCATACATATCCCATCACATATACCTATCCATATGAGCACAATTCTCCATTTCTGTCCCTAGCCTGAAACTACCGTTTGAGTGACTGAAGCTTTTTTACACATCATTCTCCAGACAGAAGAAGAGATTCCAGTTAGAAGTTTCTGCATCTTCCTTATTCAGTTTAAAAGACTTCCCAGTAGGACCAAACCTCTTGCTTTTGCAGAGTTCCCAGTACTTTCTGACTTCCAGACCCAGGTAACAAACACAGCGCTTGGCAACGACTCCCTCATGAATTTTATTTGAAAACTGTTCTTAGGTTGAGACTTCAGAGAAATTAATGATCTAAAAAGGAAGTATTCTGTTTTAAAGATACTCTAGAGAAGTATTTTAAACAATTCCTGTGTGAGAGCACCCTACTATGTGGGGAATCCAGCTCAAAGTATTAAAGTATACCTGGGGAAAAAAGCAAGCTAGAAGCTCCGGGACAAAGTCATCAATGCATTAAGCCAGATTTCTGCAATTCGTTGCTCTTGTTAGGAACGCTCACTTCAATTACAATGAGGTAGGGCTGAAATACGGGAGGCCTACCTCCAATTGAATAGTTGCTCTTGACACGGCAGGCCAGGGGTATGCCCCCTGAGCAGGAGCACTGGTATTTGAAAGACAAGTTCTATTGAGTGAACTGAATCCAAAAGGGCACTTAAAAGTGATTGCAGAGCCGTATTTCTAAATCAGGGTTAAACCAGTAATCTACTATTAACCCCAGTTACTCACAGCTGTAATGTTCCACAGCAACACACCCCGCTTGACTTGCCTTGGCATCTAGAAAGTGACAGGTTTTGTAGCATTTTCTGTTAATTACATGAAAATTATTAATTATTCCTTAACATTTCCCCTGAGACTGGTAATTTTCAGGTGCTAACTAATAAATGAATCATTCCGGTAAGCTGAAACATCTCAATTGTTCATTCCAACTTGGAGAGCTGAGCATTATCACTGATACACAAGAAAACCCTGTAAAATTTCAACAAGGTGGCAAATAGCAATTATATGTATATCAGACAGATGCACGCTCAACAATGTAATTAAGTCATACAATGAGGAAGTTCCAGCTATCTGTATTTACGGTAGAATATTCTACACAGACTGACTGCAGTACTGTTTAAATTACTACTGATTTATGTAATCCCATGCTGGGTACATACAATGCAGTTTTGAATTAGAGACACTTAAATTTCAACTATCTTGTCTAAAATTACACACACTCGCCTAACATTTTTTGCTCTAGCAGCACATGCATCCAGCAGGGACACAGCACAGAAGAATGCCCCATATTGCCACGAGGGCAACTAAGCACTCGGTTGCAGAAGTGATTTGCAGGGAGCTCCGTTCAATAAAGGAGCAGCATGCACTTATCTTGTACTCCTGTGGTAGCAACTGAACAGAACTGACATATCAACTGCGCACAGACCGCATTTCCAGCTGAAGCACCATGCTCCCTGCTTCTGTTATCGATTCATCACTCTTAAAACAATCTACATAAAGAAAAAGAAGGTTCTGCTTAGTGCAGTACAACGGGGATAACATGTTTATTCTCTACCAGTGCAATACCACTTTGAGAGATATTAAAGAACTAAGGGATGGAGGTTGCATGGGTCGTATGTATTTCCTGTCACTGTAAAGGGCACAGATTTGATTTGGTTCACGCCATTTACCACCAAAAATCAAAGTTTAAGATAATCAGCAACATCAATGGCAAGATGTATGTTCCAATGATAAGAACCAGCAGAAATACATATAATGGATTATAAGTGAAGAGCTAATTCCTTCCTAAGTGGCATTATTTTATACACAGAAAATGCATTTTAAAAGAACCAACACAATTTAGACTAACTATACCAGATATCAACACAGCTTTTACTATAGAAGTTATGCTGTAGACTCTTTTGATATCACTTGCCACGCACACCGCCTCAAGATAAAGAAAAAATGACATAAAAAATGTTGAGTAAGGTTTTCATTAAAAAACTCAACGCTAAGCACAATTAAAAATCTTTAGCCATTACAGTCACCTACGAAATAGTGAATTGCAACATGCAGCATAACAGATTTTTAATTAAACCTGAAAAAAATATATTTTTATTCCCCTTTATTTCATACATTATACAGTGATAGAGTAGTGAAGAACAGAAAAAGACACATGCATCTTCAAACCTACTTAAAATGTTAATTGTAAAGCACAGCATATTTGGCAACTCCTTCACTGCTACTTCCACTCAAGTGTAAAACAACATTAGTGTGAATTCTGATGTGCCACAGTCTTTCCACCTCAGGCAATGATCTTATACCTCATTAGTAAGTAGGTCTGTGTGGGATCAGAATTGAAAATGTGCAAAGAGGTCAAGATTCAAAACTGGAGGATATTTGTACCTGAGGAGAATTCAAGCACGCAAATAAAACATTCATCTGAACATCTCTAATCCCCTCATTAGATACAAGGACCTGCATTTTCTTTCATACACCAGAGCAAGCACCATGCTGAGACTGTTCCCCGAAGACCTCGTAGAGATCAATTGTTCTGGTTTTTATTTTTTGGTCTATTTAACATGATTTTACATGATACACACATACATTGATTTTGCATACCATTTGTTCACTCAAAAGCATTATCTCCCTTATTCTTCAATGCTATGTGATGAAATTAAGTGAATGATGCAAAGGCGTAAATCAGCCTGACTTAAGATTCTCTCAGAATATTATAAAATATTATAAATTAAAATTAAATAATTAAATAAATAAATTAAAAATATTATAAAATATTATAAAAAGGTGCAGACGTGGCACTCCAGGGCCTAGTTTAGGAGTCATGGTGGTGTTAGGTGATGGTTGGACTTGATGATCTTAGAGGTCTTTTCCAACCTTAATGATTCTATGATTCTATGACTTTCTGAATCTATGTAGGATACCGTAATTGATTAAAAATCTGCACTAGTCATTCAGAAACCTCCTTATCCAGAGATGGAAAATTCTTTTTTGGTGTATGCTACCTAGACCTGCAGTTCAAAATTTTTCAACTTTATACCAAATTATTCAACGCATTAGCTAGTTACTTGTAAAAATCAAGAGTATTTCATTACCTCTGTATGACATACAGCTTCTCTCTTCTTCTCAAGTATTTTTGAAAAAATATATTTTTAGCCTTGCTTCCACTGTTCTTTAGCAAACCAAGCTATGATTAGACCTATGCCATTATTAGAATTACATTGCTGCCAAATAGTTTGTAAACAAAACTACAATATTTGTTCTTCTTTACAATTACAATTTGTTCTTCTTTGGTTACACTCTGATACCATTTAGCACTTGCCCATTTCCTAACATGCAGTGCTCTCAGCTTTTCCAGTTTTATCTATTTATTGTTCATCCTTATTACTCCCTTGTTGATTAACTTCCCTTTTTAATCACTTTTTTTTACTCCAAAGAAGTTGTCTTTCATGATTAATGAGTTGTACTCTTTGGCATCTAATGAATCAGACTTCCACAGTTCCCAATTATCGCTGGTATTCTTATGTTTCAGTATTACCTCCCACTCCATTCACTCCTACCTGCTTTCAATTTCACATACATATATTTGTATATTAAACTGGCAAGTATGCCATGTTTACTCTGTAACATTGACTATACTGTGTTTTTACATGTCAAACAAAATTATCATACTCACTTTTAGTTCAGTGATCAGTCACTTAGATTAACGGTAGCACAGCAGAATGAGAGTCTTCTATGTAACCTAAGGCAGCTGTATTATTTTGCACAAAACACTAACTAAAGAATTCACAGGATGTTATTACCTGTGACAACATGAGTCCTTTCCTCATTCCCAAAAGGGAAAAACAAAGAGGAATCAGTATGTGAAGAAGCGTGCTACATTTATTCTACTCGTCTTCCAAGACAGGGTATGGGGGAAGAGGAAAATCCTGTGGTCCACGAGGAGTAACACCTAACTTGAAAGGCAGGCTGAGGAAACAAGGCGCCCCGGGACCCAACTACTGAGCTGAACTAGAAACATCTTTTCATGTTTTGAGAGTTGAGATATAATCATAGAAATATTCTTCTTGGATACTCCCCAAAAGCAAATGCATGCTCTAGGTCAAAAGAAGTTTGGATTCTTATCAAATAATTCTCTCAGCCTTATTTTTTCTTTCAATATTGAAAAAATATTGAAAAAAGAAAAAAAAAACAACACCAAACCCAAACCAAACCAACTAGATAGGAAAGTTTTACTACATGTACTTGTCCTTTACACTTTCATAAAGGCACAGGTATGCTGATATATTTGAAGGGACCTTTTTTAATTTGCAATGAGGAAAAATGTAGTATTACTGAACTAAGTTTCCTGAAGGTTTATCCTAGGTTCTGTATTCCTCAGCTGTTAGATCCCATTTTGCACGTAGTTAAAATATAAGTGTATGCTCTGTCAATAGAGGCTGCACCTCAGTAATGAAGAAAGCAAAATGTGTGTGCATGCATGTATATTAGCAATCAATTAGTCAATCCTACAAACATTAAGTTGAAAGGGATGGCTTATGCCATAACACCAAAATCATTTACACACACTTAAGAGGATAAATACGCCCCTTCTAGGGCTAAGGCTTCTAAGTGTCTACATCACTACTGGAAAGAAAATTGGGTACCCTTGAAAAATGTTACTGCATATGTGGTAATAATAGTGTGTTTCCAAAAGTTGATAAAAATAAGGATTTAATTATGCAAGTGCTCGTATATCAGTAACTTGCATGTGAGTAAGCTCTCTGCATAATAACATACATACATAATATACATCGATAACACACAATTATAATTGAATGCTTGTAATTATTTTCAGGATCAAAGCCCTTATTAAAAATTCAAATTAAAGCCTTATAATGGTAGTAGTCATGATGGACTTAAATGGGGATATAATGAAATTAGGTCCTGTAATAAGTGGTATGTTTTGCATATACAATTAGATAATCTTAAAAATGATCAGTGTAGGACTGACAACTGCTCAAAGGAAAGAGATGAAATTGTGATGATATTGCTAACATTTACTAGGCAAATAAGAAAAATAACAAAACTCCAGAAGCAGTATTCCTTAGGAAACATGGTGAACCTACCAAATTACCGAAGTGATAGGAAACCTGAAGGGATGGGGTGTTTGGCTATCTCTGGGCTAACGATCTGAAACTAATCTCTGGGTAATGACCAACATCGAGGACTGCAGTAAGAAAGAACATCAAGTCTGCTGCCTCCAACCTGTGTTAGCAACAGTAAGGCTGAGCTCTTCCCAGAAAGCAGAAAGGAGTTACAGGACGCAACCATTCATCAACGGCAGCCATACAAGGACCTTCGGTGACCTGGATTTTAAAAAGCATATCAAGAGCGGAGAAACACCATCTCTGTACTGCCTGTTAATGAACTAAACACTGGTCATGAAAGAGCCATGTCTTTCCCAGGTCTTCTAAAACTGCAGAGTGATAGGAGGTAAGGCAGCCGGAAAGCTGAAATTTTATACCAGACTGACCACTCAGTGAATGATTATTTGGAAAGGTATGAAAACTTGAATAGTGAATAAAGTTTTTACATTTTTAAGTGCTTCTGATTTTTTTAAAGCATTTATAGAAGTGACTAGCATCTTCCCTTCACTACCTACCAAAAGTGGAATAAACAAATATGACTATGTGGGGTGAAAGTCAAACCCTACCCCCATGATAAATTTTAAGAGCTGTGTGATTAATTTCTTTAGAAAAAATGGCCTGTATTTATATTGCATTAGAAATAAATTATGAACTCAAATGTCACCATTTTCAGGGGAGAAAAAAGTAAAAATGTCAATTAAATACAGAGTACAAATACTTACAGTTTAAACTGAATTACATTGCTTGAATTAGGGTAGACTTATGAAGTATGGTTTACAGCTCACACATAATCCCAAATAAAAACAATCAGCAAAAGTTTGAATTTACAAGTAAGAGCTAAGAAGCAGTTTTTTCCAAAGATGCCATACTTCAGAGGACACTCCAGTCTGACTAAAGACTTGTTTGTAAGAGTAGGCTCAAAGAGTGATCCAAATACTTCTGAAAACTCTCATTCCCAAGCAGAGACTTTTACTACTGGAACATCAAACACAGTCATCAGCTCTGCAACGGAATTTTTAAAATGGTCTCAGATTGAAGCACAAACTTTGTTCTTTACAGGTATCTGTACACGTCACTGAAGGCTACCAGGAGTGTCATAGAAATCTACAACAAAGCTTTAAAAAGGGTTTGAGATTGAAGCACAGATTTTGCTCTTTACATGTATCCCTACATGCCATCAAAACTTGTAGAAATTTACAGGTTGTCTCAAAGTTGATAAACATTACTGAAAACAGCCATCTCTAAATATTTGTTTTAAAGACTGCTGAGGATGAGTTTTGTAAGCTACCAAATACTAGATTGGGTCCTATAACCACAAATCCTCACTTTCAAATATCTATGTGTGGCTGGGAAAACCGTTTCCAATTTGATCGTTCAGACTTTCAGCCTCCACTCTTGCATAATGTTTTCACTTTGTCTACCACATCGAAGAATCTTCTGCTACCAAAAATTTCAGCCACAACAGGGGAAGTCCCTTCCTCAGCTGCTTTAAAAACAAAACATCTTAACAGGGACAAAATAAGAAACAGAAAATCAAGGTGATACCCCATGCAGTGGAGCAGGCTGGCAGCCCAGCTCTTACAGCCTTCCAGGCTAACCTGTACTCTCTTCTGCAAGAAGAAACCAAACAGTGCTGTAAGGACGACTTCCCCTGGCTAGACTGAAATGTGCTACCTAGGAAGAAATGGTTGTTCATCTTCTCTGCATTCTGCAGGTTTTTCGATCCGGTGCTGTACTCAAAAGATTTAACAGAAGTTTTTGCTTCAATATGCTAGGTCAGCATTAAGATCATTGAGTAAATAGAGCTCTGTGGCAACAGGGGTGTGCTTATTAAAAAATATTTCCACTGCAGAAGAGTGAGACTAACAAATATTTTCAGCTGATGAGTTATAGAAATTCTGCAAGGGAAGCTATACACAGCCTGAATTCAGTGTCACTAACTCCTGAAGGCAAAATATGCCAAAACATGTGAGCTGTGGTATCACCAGCACGCTGCCCTCTCCTTGTTAAGAAGCTGGACTTCCATGTCCTACCTAAATCACATGCTCTTAGGTAGCAGGGCTCTGAGACACTCATAGGGCTGCTAAATTTAAAGACCACTTCTGTAAAGAAGCTCCAGACATGTTTCTCTGTTGTTAGGGATAAAGTAACACTTTCCCAACTCTTATTTTGTTTTAACTGAGACAGGAACAATGCCTAGTTTGTGCGTAAAGCCAAATATTCTTGTACTACTAATAACAGTAGATTAATCATTGAATTGCTTTAAAAATAATAAACTATTTCTAGCATTAATATGCTCTTAAAAGGTGTCTACCATCAGTAGAGTCACAGGTGAAATGGCAACGGCAGAGAGATCTGCAGATGACATTAAAGACTTTAGTTTGCGCTTCATGCTCTGAGCGGGCCAGTGCTGCAGCAAGCCCCGGGCACGTCAGCAGCATCGCAAAGCCCTGGAGCATCCCCCAGGCTGCAGGGGTCAAAAGACAGGCATGGATGAGAGCACCACACTGGTCTTCCACATTAGAAACTGAATACTAGTTTTGCAGTCTGGTACTGTACGAAGTCGCAGGAACACAGGAAAGAAAGTACTCGAGCAAATACCACCAAAGACAGGGAAGACTTACGTTTAGATTAGTCTTCTGGCTTAGTAAGGATTAATATTTGCTTTTGTGGAAAACAAAGGTTAAAGACACTTAGAGCTACCATTTGGGTATAACCAGGTCACTTAAGATTATATATTGCAATTTGTTTTAAAATTTGAAGCATATATTAGAACATAAAGCTATAAACTAAACTAGGTCCACCAGGGAAAATTATTTCTAAACATGAAGATACACGTTCTAATGTTCACTCAGATCTTAGGAATATATGCTTGCTAGAGAGTTCATGCTGTATTTCAAAGAGAATCCACCATCGGTATTACGAAACAAATGAAAGTACAAATGAAACAGCATCATAAAACCTACAAAAATAATTGCAAATTCCAACGCTGTTTCCACAACAATTTGTCAGGTGTGGCATTGCTAACACTGTGTCACAGCTGCATCCTATCAAAGGCATGGCAGGACAGGAAATGTTTCTTGCAACAGCAGCAGCCTAGAGGCTTTTGTTTGGTTATAAAGTAAAGCTCCTGATCATTATTACTTAAAGAAAAATTTAAAAAGTGTAAAATGGATTATTTTCATAGTATAAGATGGCTTATTTTGTAGTTTCCTGTAATAGCTCGCCCATGCATTAATTTCTTGAATTTATAAAAATGGTGTCTAGATCATTTTCCCTGTAGCTTTCTCTAAAATATCATTCACTCAACATACACATTTAGTTTCTTCATAAGTTTCTTACTAAAACCCTTTTTTCTTAATCCTGCCTTACTGCAGAGAAACACCTCCATAGCTAGCTCCTGCTAAGAAAAAAAATAAAATAAAAAAGACATTTTTATTGGACTCTTCCCAAATGTATTGGAATTTTTTTTCCACCTTTAAAAAGTGAAGGCATAAAATAAGCAGATAAATAAATAAATAAATGCTTGTTTCTACATAAATGGTGAAAATATTGCAACTGAAATATTGGATCGTATTCATTCTGTGCCACTAACTTTTAAAGGGAAGAACTGTCCCCCAGTCAATATTCAACAGCTACAACGGCTAAAGTTAAGCAGCCGAGTGCTTAAATTAGATTACAACCATGGGAATACTAGTAGATTCAAAATGAGGGCTGTGGCTTCCTCCCAACAAGTCCTGCATAACTGACAGTTGCATAGTTCTTTTCACTCCCATTTATCAATCTTTAAAAATAAAGCCATTTTATACCATGTTTGCTATTTCTGTGATAGCATTTGAAATGCGCTTTGGGATTCCCAGCTACTAGTAGGGTTCAAGGCAACTACTAGTTTTAAGTTCAAATAATGGCAAAATGTAGAACAGATTAAGAAAAAACAAATAAAAGAATTAATATAACTACAGTTTTATTTTGCAATAGGGAGGGCAGGAAATGTGAGGAAAAGAGGGTTCCTTTTCTTCCGGCTCTATTTATCTGGGTATTGATGAGCATGTGTTCTGTCCACTCAGACATGCTGGGAACACTTTCCTTCACATTGTGCAGTCAGAGAGGGACCTACTGAAGAGGAATTTGAGGATTAATCAGTGTGTTAATTGAGGTTATCTAGATCATGATAGATGGTGACAACATATTAAGCAAGTTACTATGGCAGCCAAACTCATTTATTAAAACCAAAAGTAATGGATAAACAAACTTAAGTTCACTTTCTCATTGATTTTTATCCAGCTGCAGTGGACTATAAAAGAGCTATCAGGGAAAGCTATCCATTAGCTGTCAACTCAGAATGCCTTAAGAAGCAATTGCTAATCCTCCAATGATATCTCACTAAATCCTAATCTCTACAAATTGTTCTTGGAAGAAGCATTAAACTAGTCATCAAACCAGGTCTTTAATGCTTCTTAGACTTATTCAACCTGTAACCCATTAGAGATCATACAAAGTACTAAAACTTTTAAATCCAGTTAAAATAAATAAATCAGATGGATATTGTCACCAGCAGGTCTACACCTCCCTGTGTTTCATGTGCTGTGAAATAAAAAACCAAAACAACACAGGAAAATGGACCGTTACAATAATAAAAAAACCAACCTCTTAAGATTCATAAAAATTAAGAGACTACTGTTGTGTTTCAATTTTGCTTCGCAATATGATCTCCTATTATAAAAGGGTATAAAACACTCTTATTAAGTGGTGGATATAGATTCATTAAAATTTCAGTGCTCATATCATTCCAGATAAACAGTAAAATAAAAAGACATTATTTTTCTCACCTTGTTAAAATCTTGATTGTCTCACCTAGAATTATATGAGATGCAACCACTAAAATGGGTATGGCTAAACCAGTGTGAAGTTGATATAAATTAATAAGGTTCTAAGACTAACTCAGCATTTTAGGAAAGCAGAAAACAGTGATGGAACTTGAAAAAATACAGAATAGGGATATTAATTTCATGGAATAACTGTAAAAACATTAATATCTCCCTTATATGTTGTTAAAGGAAACAATTCTTTTTGCTTCCCAGTGCCACAGAGCAGTTCACTTGAAGACTTTTGATTAGAGTTCTGGTGAGAGCAAAGAGGTAAAAATTACCGATTGCAGATAATGATCTGAAAAACCCGACGTTCTTCAGTTGGGATAAACACAAGGTATGATGCTTAAGCAGAAATGTTCAATCACGCAGCACAGAAAAAAAAATGGCTAACTANCAAAAAAAAAAAAAAAAAAAAAAGAAAAAAGAAAGGATGCCAAAGTGATGCAAAGGGCATCATCTCTTCTACCTATGCACCTCAGAAAGAACAAAAGTAGTGTCATATTAGACATTATAAAAACTTTCCAAAGGTAAGGATTGCAAAACACTAGAATAAAACTGTCTTTGTGGAAGCTCAAAGACTGGGCAACAGGGTGTACAAATCGTCAGATTATACATGAGGCTGTCCTGAAGAGGAAACTGTGAGAAGACAAGGGAAGGGACTAGTTAGTAGGTTCTGCTTTTGTGACAGTATGCATTCACAAATAGTGATCTCCAAAATAGAAAGGGACAAATACTAAAAAAAAAAAAAAACAAACCCAAACCACCACACACACCCCTCACACTAGAAAACTTACAAATATTTTGGTAAAAACAGCTACAGTGGTATAACTCAAGTGAATCAATGACATTAGAGAAGATAGAAAGAAAAGCTGGAGTCCACACACTGCTGTATGAAATACATACCATGAAAATTGCAAGGTTACGTCAGAGTGATTCTGAAAATAACATTTTTAGCCTATAAAAAACAATTGAATATAAAGGTTACATAGTAAAATAATACAAGTGGGCATACAAATTGGTTGACAAGAATAATTTTTCAACAGGCGAACAATAACAGACCCACATTTATCAAATTAGGTAAACTTATTACTAGTATTCTGCACTTTCAGAAACCATTTTGGGCAAATTGTTAAAGATGTTTTGAAATGAGTATATGAAAGTATATAAAATGAATTTAGTATACTAAAGCTTACGATGTCACAGAACCCTTTACAAAGCTGAAAACACAGTTTTTATTTAAGTTGTACCTACTATATGATGAAATACATCAAGAAGTAAAGACAGGCCAATGTTTCCAGTAAAGAAGAGGAATGGAGATTAAGTCCAGACAACATTTTTAACAGCAATGATTGGTGTTGAATAGCTGGGGCTAAATGTAATAGGAATTGCTGCTTGTTCAGAACTCTTTAACAGATTAGGACACTTGTTTAAATGAACTAATCCCGTACTTTCTATGCTACCATTTTAATGTTGTTCTAACTCATGGCCTTACATGTAAGGGACTATTTTACTTGATAGCTGCTTATGCTGAGTTCTACAGAAACACTATTAAGGCTGTATATGATTTATGGTGATATGTTTTAATTGCATGACCAAGAAAAGTGGTTAAGTACAGGACGAAACAGAATTTAGCTGAATTCTCTCACCGATGTACAGAAGAAGTTTTACTGCACATGATCTCTGAAAAAACAAATGCATTCATACATATTGGAACATGTTATACATCTGCAAATAAAAAAGGATCCCACTATCATATTAAACAGAATATGGTGCTACCTAATATGCAATAAAATGTTCTATTTTTAATATTCTGTACTGTCCTTTTAAATACAATATTGCTGTATCTTCTCCTAAATGTTGAGGAATGTGAACAAAATGTAAAAGCCTTTTTCTTTCAAAATGGTGTTAATTCTTCACTTAGTCACCTGCTCAGGAGAAAAATAAAGCCACTACAAATTTTCTGATCAACATAAAGCTTAGTTAGTACCATGTCTAAGGAATAAAGGCAACCTACTGTATTTCTTAAAGCTCTTGTCTTAGTGCACTGAAATATTCACTTAAATCATAATTTCTGGAAAACAGCAAGAACATTAAATGCAGAAGTGGAAAGTGTCAAAAGGGCACTAAATTATAAAAAGAAGTCGATATTTACCTGGGAAGTTTAAATTATTCCTTGGGAAGCAGAAAGGAATCATAAAGCCCAGACAACTTATTTTTAAGTGGAAAATGGACTCCTTTTAAAATGATGGAACAACGTTTTTGAAGACATCTGTCATTCAGAATACACATCCCCTCCACCCAAATTTAATATTATATTAGAACTTTATAGTACCAGATAATGATCTAACGTGAACAAAGGTCATTAAAAAATTTGCTGGATAACCATTAAAAAAAATATAACCTTTTTCTCTATTGAAGTTAGAGACATACACCCACAAATACAAATTTCCCAAGTAAAAGTGTAGCAGTACGTATATCCAAAAGAAGTTATATAAAACCAAGAAGTAGTTACAGGTGAATTAGGACAGAAACTACCCCATACGTTGAGGAGAGGATAGAATGATTTAGCCTGCTATCTTGGTGATGTATTTGGTCCTCAGAAGACAAATCCAGCAGCTGTAAACCCAATGAATTGTAATGGAAAGGAAGTGCAGAAGTGGCAAAACACGGGAGACCATATCAAAGCGTCCTTGGCATTCTCTCCAAATGAGGATCTTGTCTTCTGAAGGAAGAAACCAACAGGAAACTGATCCTTCATCAGAGTCAGACTGCTCTGACTGCTGCTCAGTCAACAAATCATCCACGTAACTGGAATTACAGCTCTCAGATGTCAGGCAGAGGGATGCAAAAAAAACCCAGAAGTGTCCACAGCCACCTGTGAACTGGCAGGGAACATGAAGGATAAGGACTTGCTTATTGGAAGGGCTGACTCCATGAATTCATCTACTTGAGCACTATACAATGCTTAGGAAAATGCCATGTTTATGCAGTATATTCATACCAAGAATGTAATTTAAGGAACCACAACATAGAATTTGGAAGATAGAGCTATATTGCTATAAGAAAACATCAGTTTCTAGGGGTTGTTCTCAAATATTTTATCCCCATGTGTAACAGAAAATACACTCTCAATGTGTAAAGATAATATAAAAATGACTCACTTAAATGCAATGATCATGTGAAAACTCTGGCCAACAGGAACTTGAACATTGTTAAAGCCAAAAAAAGTCTTCAAACT
>WAAD01013490.1:0-18340 GCA_013389945.1 Fregata magnificens | reverse complement strand
CGTTGGAGGGCCCCGGAGCTGCCTCTCCCCTCGCCAGTGCTCCGTCACTCTCACAGTAAAGAAGCGTTTCCTGATCTCCAGGAGGAAGCTCCCGTGTTCCACTTTGTGCCCGTTGCCGCTGCTTCGGTCACGGGACGCCACTGCAAAGAGCCTCTCTCCATCTTCTTTTGTATTCTATTCCATTCTCTTCTATTCTATTCTATTCTATTCTATTCTGTTCTCTAACCTTTTTTGTCACAAGGTCACATTGCTGGTCATGGTGGTTTTGGTTTCAAATGGTTCTCTCAGAGAGAGTTCTGCAAAGTTTTTGTCTAACCAGTGAGCCCCCAGTGTTTATTGTTACATGGATTTTTTACTCCCAAGGTGCTGGACTCTGCAGAATACTTATGGAAGTCAAGGTGTAAAATGTGACTGCTCCTTCCTCAGCTACCAAGTCAGTCAGTTCGCCATAGAAGGTTATCGCATTGGTCAAGCATGCGTCCTCCTTGGTGAATCCGCGCTGACTATTCCTGTTGCCTTTCTTGTCCTTCGTGTGCCTGGAAAGCGTTTCCATGATTAACTAATCCATCACCTTCCCAAGGAGTACAGGATGATCATCTATAATTCTGCGGGCCCTCCTTCTTGCCCTTTTTGAAGATAGGAGTGGCTTTTGCTTTCTCCAGTCCTCATGCATCTCTCCCAATTGCCATGATCATTCAACGATTATCGAGGGGCCTCACAACGCCATAATTTAGGTCCCTCAGGACTTGTGGGTGCACTGTATCAGGGCCCATCGGTTTATGTTTGTTTAATTTGCTTAAGTACTCTCTAACCTAATCCTCTTCTACCAAGGGTAAGTCTTCCTTGTTCCAGACTGCTGTCACCATTGTTTCTCCTCTGCTGTTTGTTGTTTCTATCGCTGAATGATGTTGTTTGTCTGTTAATTACATTCCTGTCCTTTCTATGGGTCTCACTAGACTGAACTTTACCTTCTGGAATCTTATGATTTTGTCATGAAATGAGACCACACTCATAATTTTATTTTTTTTTATTGCTCCAGCATAGTGCATTGTGATTGTCTTCCTAGCATTCCGAGCAAACATTTACTTACTTATTGAGCATGTAATTCTCCCTCTAGTTTCCATGATAGGCAGTTGGAACTTTCTGGTTTGGAGGTATTTTCAGCCCATCTCATATCTGAGATATCTGCACATTTACTTTCAGTCACACACACACCAGTGTCTCTACAGTGAGAGGCAAGCAGAGGCTTGGAGACCTATTTCATTTAATGAAGACCATATTAGATATTTTTGTGTGGGGATAGTAATTATATATGCTGGAAATTAGGGTGGTCTCTCAAGTCATCTCTTCCCCTTTCACAAGAAAGTATCATGGAATTTTAAGTCTCTAGATTGTCAAACACTGCAGTAATATTCTTGCCAATGAGTTTACTGTCGTAGGCATTTGGAGAGAGAGTCTATTTTAAAAGAATATTCATGAAAAACATATTCTGAATACATAATTGTGAGAAATGTCACAGCAATTGTTAGAGTTACACTCACTAATTAGAGAAAATACAAAATACCATGTGATTTATGTGTTCCATCAAAACTGAACTAGGATTTCTGATATTGTATATTCACAGTGAATTCTGCTTGTGTTCAGTATACAGACCAAGCTTCAATTGCAGAAATCACTCACTGAATCATCAGGATGGAACAGATGCAAGAAAATTGTGATCTTCTTGATGAGAAACAGTAAAAAAAATAAAAAAGATAAAGGCACTGGATCAATTATTCACTGCAAATTACACACTTGGCTACCATGATCATTATAACCCCTTCACATCCCGTTACTCTACACTCCATTATTTCTGCTTACCCCTATGGAGCCTGTCCTTTTACCTTCCTGACACTCCCCCCTTTTCTAGCTGTCAAACAGTGTGTTTCACTCCCCATTTAAAGGATTTCTTATTTCTCCTTTGTGTGTTGCCTGTATCCTGCCATCCCTATCTCTCCTCCTTGCAGCTCCATCAGAGTAGTGGCTTTCATGCCTAAAATGGTGGGGGAAATGCTGGTTTAAAGACCATCTGGCTCCTATTCACAGGGATACTATTGAAAACCAAACTGGTTTCTTAAAGCTCCTACTGAAGTGTAGAAAAATGTTCTTTTTTCCCCCCCCTTCCTTTTAAACTGAGGGATTTTTTATATTTTTTCAAAAGTCTTCAGACTTGTTCTTGAAACCTCTGCTGACAAGCAGGAGCCCTGTATGGCTTCCATAATGAATAGTACTAAATAATTTTTAACGAATCCTTCCTTTATCAGCAGAGCTCAGCACAAGAAAGGATTATGCATGGTGAATTTGATATAGAGGACACAAAGGTACTGGCTTATGGGCTAGTTGTTAATTTGTTGGGGCTTATTAATGATATTTCTTCAATTTACCATTCAGCTGTCTAGGGTGCCTTTGCCACTCTTATACTAAAAACCTAAATATCATCCCCTCTATCGCTGTGAGGTGGAGCAGTGTCACTCTTTCTGTTTTAAATTTAACCCCCAAATTCAAGTGACTTGGCCAAAACTGGGCAGGAAGGAAATCTAGTAGCAAAGAAAGGGGGAAAAAACAAAGTGCCTTGCAATATATGCCAGCACTTTAAGCATTAGATCCTTTGTCTTTACAAAGCACAGAAGAGTTCACCCTACTGCAGTACTCTAGATTTCGTAATATCTTAAGCTGCTTCATGCTCTTAAGGCATAAATTTACTTTTTAAGGATTACTGTCACTGGGGAGAAAGGTGGAGCCAAAGGCATATAAAAAAGTTTGTGCTGACCCCAGATTAAATGTTAACTTTCTGATTGATAGTTCCCATAGCTTCCTGCCTATCTGCCAGTGAAATAAGTGTATATGTATTCTATCTATAACTTAAATCCAGATTTGGGCCTTTTTCATCAATAGGTGTTATAAATATGGGCTTTCATATGGTCTGTGGTAGAGCCTGAACCAGCCATCATTTTGGGGCATGACAGTGGTACAAAATCCAGTTCCTCCTCCAAAACCGTGCAGGTTCCTTGTGTTCAGATCAGATAGGCCTGGTTTAGGACAGGATCTTCGGCAGCCTCAGCTCAGGAACAAGGTCCTATGTGATGTTCAGGATGGCTTATGCTCGGAATGTGACCAAAGGGCTCCTGCTTTGAATGTTATGTCATTCTTCTTTGGCCCAGTAATCGCCTCAGGACACATTAAAGGTATTTAAGCCAGATACTGAAAGGATACATTTTATGTTACTGTGAGACTGCATAACCAGCTTGAATCTTAACAAGATGAAAGCATTTGAGCTCTTTATTTAGCCAGTCTTCTCAG
Organism: Fregata magnificens; assembly: GCA_013389945.1. Classification (NCBI taxonomy): domain Eukaryota; kingdom Metazoa; phylum Chordata; class Aves; order Suliformes; family Fregatidae; genus Fregata; species Fregata magnificens. The sequence continues at coordinate 15,001 of WAAD01013490.1, read as the reverse complement.
TTTGGGTGCTCAGACTGGCTCATAGCTGCAAAGAAAACAAGTCTGAAATTAGAATATGGAAACACAGAAACTGATATGATCCTGCATGGAAAGAGTGGGAGTAGAAATAGGTAATGACACCCTTGCAGTAGAAGAACAGCAGGAACCTTACACTGGATTTTTCCTTTACTTGAAGTTAAACTCATTATATCTGGGACTTACTCTGTGCTCATTCATTGGCCTCAGGCAAAAAAAAAAGTTGGAGTCTGTTCATTGTGTCTAACCTATGGTCTCATGTAAATGTAGGCAAGTGCATCTTCAGTTTCACCTTGCTACCTGAAAACAGTAGAAGTACTAGGACTTCTAGGTTTACTTGCATTAAATAGGCATTGTGCATGTTATATAGTTGCCTAACTTTAACAGAAAATGTAAAAGCAAAAAAAAAAAGCATCGACATACTTTGCAGAATTTGATTCGGTAAAGTCTGTGAGAGTATGTCTAATTTAAGCATGAGAATAGTTGTATTAAAATCAGTGGAGGATAGCTGACTAGAATGATGGCCTCATATCTCCAGTTTTGTTTTAATCTTTCTTAAATAATTCTACAGAAATCATGAATTCTCTATCAAATGTTTGGGAGAATTAAGAAGTTCTATAATCTTTTCTGATTTCTAATTTTCTTGTATAAGAGAATTTCATTATGGAACAGTCCTATTTGCAGGCAGCTCAAATGTTTTGAGAAACACTTCTCCAAACTTTCTCCTACTGATTAACCCACTTGATCATATAAACAAGGGTATATAAAACCTCCATTGACAGAAGCTAACTCATTTTAAAGTGAACTGAGCCCACTTCTAAAATTTGCCGTTAAAATGCAGTCCCTGCTGTCTGAGCAATGTGAAGAATCTGTCAAGTACTTCACCTAAGACATCTTTCAGAAAAAAATTTAGGATAAACCCAGTAGGACTACCCAGGAAATTCCTTCTGAAGATGCCATCCCATGTAGCAAAAAGGCAAACACCAAATACAACATTCTGTAGGCATCTCTGGAGTGCAAGCTACAGCCATGAAGCTCACCAAATACAGAGACAGAAGAGGAGCTTCCTCATTCACTCAGTTCAAAGGCAAAACTACTCAGCTGTTTCAAAGGGCAAAATAGCCAGACCCCTAGAGAGAAGCAAAAAAAAAAAAGATATTGGATGAGCTTGTCATTGATCCCCAACTCCTACTGCACTGCAAACACCAAAGGAAAAATAAGAAAGAAAAGGAATAGTTGGCTTCACTGAAAATACAGCCAGTACTGAGCACTGGCACAGCGAGTCAAATATCACACCCACAACGAAACATTCCTGGCTAGCTGTATGAGGTAAATCCAAACCCGTGGTAACAATTTTAAAGAAGCTGTTTTGTAGGGCCCAAGAAGACAAAACTTAAGACTTACAGTAAACATTTTTTCATCTCCATGGATACCTTGTTTATTAAATAGGTAGCCAGATACTAACATCTCATTTGCAAAATCCTCTCCTTACAGCTCTGATTCCTGCTCAGGGAGAGAGTCATACAAAGACACAGGCAAGTCAGTTCTTTATAGGACTACTCTGCCCCTTTTACAGTCCGGAAAACAGAGCCGCCCAAGGGGTTAACTGGCTGCACTGAAGGTCACACAAGGTGAAATCCAAAGGGCAGAAGGCTTTCTTCATCCTGTATGTACCACTCAATCCCTGTGTTGACTGTTTAAAGGGATCTTCAGGGAGATGAAGTTAGCCACTGCATCTAGGGATGAATACGTCAATGACAGCAGGAGGACTGAATGTTTTCATCTCAGCTCTAATCACCAGGGCACAGCCACCAGTTTGCACACACAGGAGTACCTGCATCACTTCCTTATCAATGTTCCAATCACGTGAGTCTTAAATCTGCTGGAATGACAGCTCAAGGCTGATGTACGAAATCGTAGTTAAAAAGCCAGCAGATGGGGGAGAGAATGTCTGTTCTTTAAGTATATATATATTCCTTCTTCCATTTAATACATTTGTAAAAAATCCTACATTTGCTGTGCTAACTTTTGCTGGCTGAGCAGCATGAGTGTTGCAGTGAATCAGGGTTTTACATAAAAAACAGGTCAGCCCAGTCCCCCATTAACTCAAATTAGAGATTTCTTTTCTTAAGATACATATATAGAGTGGTGGAGGGGGAAAGTGTCTGGACACGTAGTTTATATCAGTTGTCTGGTGACGGCGACAGGTGCATTTGTCAGGCCCCAGGGAGCAACGCTCTTAGATTCACTTTATTAATTGAGCAGATTACATGTTTTAGGAGATTTATCCCTCCTCCTCCCACCCCCCCTCCCTTTTCTTTGACATTCTATGGTTAAGGCAGGGAAGGGGAAAATAAACTTCCTTTTGGCTTTATCAAGTTATAATTAAGCATGAGGGGAGTGGAAGGATCTAACAGTAATGCAGAGGGCGCATAACGCTGACAAGGTCAATTATCTCCTGATAAGTCCCGCAACGGCAAGTATTAATAATATGAATAATATTAATTGAATGTGAGTTTGTTGAGTTTTAATTCCTATTTTAAAGTTTTCTTCCACATGATGCAGACAGGATGGCAGATGCAAGTGAGAAGTTGATTAAAAGGCCTCCAGCTCAAGATATCTAGGATGAAGAATGCAGCAAGCAGGAAAGGGAAGCTGGGGAAAACCCGTTTCCCTAGGATTCTGGATGCTTTCTGTGTTCAAGTGATTTCAGCATATCCCAGTTCCTGAATAGTCAGCGACAGAGCAGCAGAACAGTGTCAGGTTCAAATATCCCAAGATTTCGCAGAACTGTAGATGTATCATATGTTGGGAAGTGAGGTTGTGAGGAATGACCGAAGTCACTTAGTCAAAATTCCTGGCTGGCACAATCATTAGGGCCTTCCCAGGAAACTGCAGCTCATCCAACAGTTTGTGATACTGCTGGAGGATTTTTGATTTTTTGCAAGAATAATTCTGGTAGTGGATACAATGTACACCTGCCATTTCAGCTGTGATTGAAATACAGTTTCAAATCTTCTAGCCTGAGATATTCTGGACTCATGGCTTCTTTCAGGGGTTTTGACTGAGGTGATCAAAGTCCAATTCTCACTTGAGGTACATCATAATAAATTAAGAATAGCTCCAGTGCAACCAGACATCTCAGTGCAGCTCAACAGACCTGTTCTGGCACCTCTCTGAAAACTCCATCTCAGGAATGGTCATAGGCAGAAGCGGTGGCTCTTACTTATAACAATTTTATTTAGCCCATGTGCCCTTTCTCCTATTAATTATAACTTATATTCCAGGTTATATGTTTGGGAAAAATCATTTATTTCCTTAGGGCATTGCCAAGATGTTATTCTATTTAGTTGTACCTGAAGTTATCCTATTTAGCAATAAATATAAATTAAATGCCTTTTGTACTCTACCATATCTGTACCATGCTCCCACAGTCACAGAGTATTAATACAGCTAATTAGTGCTTCCTTTAACCCAATTCATTCATTTTTTCACAGTACAGCCCAGTGGATGAACTAAGTGATATCAAATTTGAGCTTTTCCTAGAAAAGCTCATGCTTTCTAAATGACCTAGCTCTGTGTTTTATTCTAGGTAGAATCACAGGGACCAAGCATGCCTAACCAGTCAAAAGCCAATGTATTTAGCTTTTGCTCCAGAGAGACTGAATAAATAATATAGATAGTTAGATTGCCCACTGCCACAAGCATGCATTTTTCATGGAAAATTTATGATCTAAGTACACAAGATGTTGTGGATATACAAAAAAAGGCCAGTAATCCTGAGTCTCTGGAAGACGACAAAAAAACTATTTAGATTCATGAAATGTGCTCACTAGTGGGGGCAAGATGCATAGGGCGTTGTGTGCACAACGCAGCACAAATATTGACTAGTAAAAAGACTGTTTACTGCTGAAGAGATGGGAGACTCATTAGTGGCATAACAGAACCATAAGCTGGCCTCCTCCAGAGGCACAGAAGTTAGTAGCAATGAAAATGACGTCTGAGAAGGACGCTGCCATCTGTAAGTTTACACATTGGATGGCTTAGGGGGGAAAGAAAGGCATGAAATTATTCTGAAACCCTGATGAAAAAGTTCCTAAGATGGCGAAGCAAGCACTTGGGAAATAGATGGAATATAATCAGAAAATGCTTTGGTTTTTTGACAGAGCACGGCAGTTAGTGAGAAAAAACATTCTTTTATGTTTTTGCCTTTAAATGCCATCTTTTTATTTCCCGTGGGAATTATAAAATATAAATTTACATTTTGACAATATAGTCCTATGATAAACAAAGTGTCCTAATGATTATGTCTGGGCCATTTTCCCCCAAACCCTAACCCCTGTGAATTCAGAAGTGTGGTATGGTGAGCGACAGCAGTCTAGGGACAGAATATTAAAATTTGAAGCCTGCAAGTCATGTTCAATAAAAATATATCAAGAGGGATGAAACCTTTACAATTCACCAGCACATTTTACTCTACAATTTTCAAAAGGAAAGTAGCAGGGGTCTCAATCGAAGCATGTTGAAATGTTCCATCAAACACATCTCTTCTAAATGTAGCCTGACAGTGCCTGCTTCCATTTCCCATCTTCTCACTTAATGGGTAACACATGTGTAAACGATGTTTATTTTATTGTAAATAGAGTGTTGTCTCTGCCTTTTAATATCATGGCTCTGTGCTTGCACCCTTGGTGTCTCCTTTAACTGCTAATGCAGTCTTCTCCTATATACATTTATTAAGGCTGGAACGGAGGCATCTGACTAGCTACCCCATCCCCCTGCATAGTGGCAGGATTGATTTCATAGACTTTTTCCATCCCTAATAATTGGGTATCACATCCTGCCTTGAATATCATTTCCCCGTTTACACAAGCTCTCCTGGCATTTTATTCCAGTGTCTGAACTGTTCCTCTGAGGCTGGTTAAAGCTTTTCTTCATATTTAACCTATAGGTTTTCTGCTGAAGTGTACTGTATAATGTCCTCTTCTGACCTTGTTGAGAAACAGAGGAAAAGTTGTTCTATCTTTTCATATATCCCTTAAGAAAGGTGTAGTTTGCTCTATGCTCCCCATTACCTGGCTGTGAAACAGGGACTGATAGATGAAGATGAGATGAGTCTAACTGCACATGAAACAGCTTCACCAGTGACACCCACACCAAGAAAGTCACCACGATCACACGCATTTAAGACTTTGGCTGACATTTGGGAGCACAGAAACTCTGGATTTCTTCAGAGAGATCAGACCAGTGGTCCCTCTAGTGGCAATTTCTGTCCGAGATTACCAGTTGCTTCAAAAGCAGCAGTGGACAATTGTATCCCTGGAGAGACAGCTTCTCCTGGAGCCCCTCTAGTACCGCAGACAGGCCCTAACTGTGATGTCTAGTTTCAAACTGCCTACCAGGCCACGTTGTCAAACCCTTGGTCATTGTGTACTGATGGCTTACTTCCACCTTAAACATCTACCCTGAAGCAAAAGTCTGTTTTTTCATGTGTGTGTGGTGGTATTCTTTAGTTGTGTTTTCTTTTATGGCAGGAGACAGGCACTTTTCCTCTGCCCACGGAGTGCCTGTCCCAGCAGGGTGAACACAGCCTGCTACGACCACGTTTCCTGAGTGAACGTTTCCTAACACGCTTACCCTTTATGATGTTCTGCTTTGGATTTCTATGGTATTTCCTCGCAATTTCCATGGACATAAGCATTCAGAAATGTACTGGGTGCCCGTGCCCGGGTGCTGGCAGCGGGGGGACGCTGCGGGGGCAGCCTCTGTGAGGAGAGGCCGGGGCTGGCCTGTGCTGGACGCAGCCGGTTCCAGCCGGCTCTGCAACGGCCACGCTGCAGGGCACAGCTGAGCCTCTCAGTGAGGCTGGTGGTGCCCCTGCAAAAACGTGTTTAAGAAATGGCAAAAAAACACTGGACAAAGAGGAGGAGGGAACAACAAGAGTGAGAAACAGCCACGCGCACGCTGGAGAAGGAGGAGGGGGAGGAGGTGCGCCAGGCCTGCGGCAGAGGTCCCTCTGCAGCCTGTGGAGAGGATCACTCTGGAGCAGATATCCACACTGCAGACTGTGGAGGACCCCGTGGCAGAGCAGGCGGATATTCCTGAAGGAGCTGAGGCCTGTGGAGAGCCCATGTTGGAGCATGTGAAAAGTATGAGAGAGAACGAGCGGCAGAGAGAAACTGCTGGGTACTGACTGTAACCCCTACCTCCCTGGGCAACGCGGGGTGGGTAGAGGAGTCGAGGCTCTGGGAGAGCGAGAGGAAAGATACTGCTTTAAGGTTTGTCTTTTTTTGTTTCTCACTACCCATATCTATTTTATTTGGCAATAAATTAGGTTCATTTTCCCCTCTGTTTTGACCATGAGAGTAACTGGTAAGTGATGTCCCTGTCTTTATCTCAGCCCACAAGCTTTCTTGTTTTTGTTTTTCCTATTTTCTGTCCCCGTCCTTCTCATGGGTAAGGAGGAGTGAGTGAGCAGCTGGGTGGGAGTTCGCATGTTAGCCAAGTGAACCCATGACAAGGAAATGCAAAAGCCAGCAATCAGCCAGATAGGATTCTCAGCTGTAAGGTTTTCTGCATGGGCTTGTACTAACTTTATAGGCTATAAAGAAATAATTTAGGTCACAACAAAGAAGTTAAGCTGGAGCATAACCTGATCAGCTTTGTACACCCATTTTAACCTGTTAATTCATTCCTCATTGGTTTAGTATCTGGTTCTATGAATATTTCTGTTAATAACTTTACACACATGACTAGACCCATTAATCACAACTAAGGAGACTGGAAGGCTCTCAGATGTTTGCAAGAGAGGGCTGTTTGACTGTAGAAGTCAGATTCACACAGGTTTTCTGTGTGGTGTTTTCCTCCATGATGTTAACCAAAAGGCATAAAAGGTCAGGAACGTGAGCATGTGTATTGGGCTTGCATGGCAAGGTTTTGGTAGCAGCAGGGCTACAGGGGTGGCTTCTGTGAGAAGCTGCTAGAAGCTTCCCCCATGTCCAATAGAGCCAATGTCAGCCAGCTCCAAGACCGACCCGCCGCAGACCCAGGCCAAGCCCATCAGTGATGGTGGTAGTGCCTCTGGGATAACATATTTAAGAAGGGGGGAAAAAAAACCCAAACTTCACAATTGCAACTGAGAGAGAAGAGTGAGAATATGTGAGAGGAACAACTCTGCAGACACCAAGGTCAGTGAAGAAGGAGGGGGAGGAGGTGCTCCAGGTGCCAGAGCAGAGATTCCCCTGCAGCCTGTGGTGAAGATCATGGTGAGGCAGGCTGTCCCCCTGCAGCCCAGGGAGGTTAACAGTGGAGCAAATATCCACCTGCAGCCCATGGAGGACCCTATGCCAGAGCAGGTGGATGCCCAAAGGAGGTTGTGACCCTGTGGGAAGCCCACGCTGGAGCAGGATCCTGGCAGGATCTGTGGACCTGTGGAGAGAGCAAGCTGTGCTGGAGCAGGTTTGCTGGCAGGACTTGTGACCCTGTGGGGACCCACGCTGGAGCAGTCTGTTCCTGGAGGACTGCACCCCATGGAGGGGACGCACATTGGGGCAGTTTGTGAAGAACTGTAGCCTGTGGGAAGGACTCACGTTGGAGAAGTTCATGGAGGACTGTCTCCCATGGGAGGGACCCCACGCTGGAGCAGGGGAAGCGTGTGAGGAGTCCTCCCCCTTAGGAGGAAGGAGCGGCAGAGACAACATGTGATGAACTGACCGCAACCCCCATTCCCCGTCCCGCTGTGCCGCTGGAGGAGGAGGAGGTAGAGAATTCGGGAGTAAAGTTAAGCCTGGGAAGAAGGGAGGGGTGGGGGGAAAGTGTTTTAAGATTTAGTTTTTATTTCTCATTACCCTACTCTGATTTGATTAGTAATAAATTAAACTGATCTCCCCAAGTTGAGTCTGTTTTGCTTGTGACGGTAATTGCTGAGTGATCTCCCTGTCCTTATCTCAACCCACAAAACTTTTGTTATATTTTCTCTCCCCTGTCCAGCTGAGGAGGGGGAGTGATAGAGTGGCTTTGGTGGGCACCTGGCATCCAGCCAGAGTCAACCTACCACAGCATGATTATTTTGGATGTGAAATGACACTTAGATGCCTTTACAAATATAAACCTAATCATTTATACTGGCAAGTCCTGCCAGGTTAAAAAGTGTAGTAGGCTTGGATTTGTAAGGTAGCTCTTCATTTGGCACCTATGGAAAACTGAGATGCTTGAAATGAAAATGGCAGTCCTCTAAACCTATGCAGAGGTGCTGTCTAGGCAATTTGGCAACTAGATAGTCACTGCACCTATTTTTGACAATAAAGCAAACCTTTGTATTTTTGCATCCCTTCGCCAAGGTGTAGGCAGCCATAAAGCAAGAGACATGACACAGGAGGGCAGAGCGAAGCTGTGGCTGTAGAAGGGGTGCTTGAACAGAGTTCCCTTTAGGACTCTTGGCCACGTTCAGATGTCAACTAGTGCCGCAACCTCTTTCTCTCTCCACCTCCATTTGTGCTAAACAAAAATATCAGAGGGTTCTAGTTTAGTCTGACCTATTTGCACTGGACCTCTGGACTCACAGAGCAGGTGAAAAACCACGGTAAATGAAGGTGCTCTAGACCTTGCTGCAAAAAGAGACCGACAAGGTCCATCCATGTTTGCCTGCCATGCCAAATTATGTTTCCATGCCTATCCTGGGATCTAAACCCTTCTGTGATCTAGCCCAATATCCTATTGACAATGGCCTCGAAGAGTCCAGAAGCAGAACATGCACAGATTAATACTTCCCCAATATTCCCCATCTTCAGTCAGTGCACAGGCTTGACACATAGACTGTTTACATCTTTGTCTATCCTTTAGAAAGGACTTTCATTAATTTTTCTAATCATCTTTTGAATCTACTTGATGCAGTTGGCATCCACAAGTTACTGTGGCAACAAGTTACACAATTAATTCTGTTTTATGTAAAAGTTCTTTCCTTTGTTTGCTTTTAGACCTTCCCATCTGATAATTCTGTTTGACTACCTATAATTTTTGTGCCATGGGAAACAATAAATACTCATTTGCTGTTCTTCTTCACAGTTTAGAGACCTCTCTCAATCCTTTCAGACCTTTTTTGTCTGAGCTAAAGATCTTTGGTTTATTTAATGATTTCTTGTATGGAGGCAGTTTTGTATGTTCAGTCTTGCTTGCATCTTTCTGATGGTTGTTTTATTCTTCCTGAGCAGCGAAAGAAGGACATGACAGAATGCACTCCATGTTTGGTGTGGATATTCCATATAGGAGAATAAGGATTTTGTTGTTGTTGTTATTTATTTATTTCTCATCAGTTTCTGATGTGCTGTTACAGAAATACCAACATAAGTGCCTATTGTAGATGCAGTTATGCCAGCGTAAACTGCTTTGTGATACATGGGAATGGGAACAAGCCACAGTAGGATCAAGGAAAAACATTATAAAAGTCAAAGTGCATCCACTTTGAGGGCTGCAAAGTATCAGTAATAACAATAATAGCAATGATTCCTCTCTGTCTGAAATAAATTGTACCAATAGTTCTCTGCTTAGAATCCATGCTCATACCAGCCATAAACCAGAGTAACCCGGAAAATGTTTCAGTCTATGCTTGATTTCAACCTCTGAATAATTCTACAGATATTCCTTTCATTTTACTGGGAGTACTCATCTGCTTTTCATCTGTACACATGCTTTGCTGGGTCAGGGCCCAAAGCATTTGAACAAATATTTATCAGATATTTCACAGAATATCCAGCTCTACTGGGAGCCAGATTCGTTACACCCCTTCATGTTCTTATGCCAGGGGTGAAAATGAGCCTATTCTCTTATACTTTGAAAAAGAACTGATTTATCTGATTGGAACCAGGAGCCTGAATTTTAAGCACATTAGTAACTCAGTTCTGTGTCTAGTCCGTGCACACAATAACCAGATTTGTATTCGAATAGTGCAAAGCTTTTCATCCTCATGGCTTAGTACACAGGTGTAATCCCCTACGGAATGGATTACTTTTACAAGCTCTAAATAAGGCAGTGGGTAGCATTTATGGCTGTCTACATTGACTTTGCCACTCTGGGCCAAGAATCATACTTAAGCTTGGTGTGTTCCCAGACCTACACTCCTTTATCCATCTGTAACTTATCTGTTGGCTCCCCAAGATCAAGCTCATTACAAATCCCACCTCTTCTTCCACCACAGGATATTTTTGTACTTGAAGGGATACCCTGAACTCATGTGAGTCTGCCACGGTCCCCAGTAGGATAAGTGCAAGTGGCCAAGACAGGCTCAATATGCATTGCAAGTAGGTTCTGTTTTTCAGTGGGAGTTTGAACCCGAAGTTTCTTCATCATCATTTCCTAGATGTGGACTCAAAGCTAAACCTAAGAGCAGGCTAGCATAACATGGATGCAAAATTATTTTTGAACACAACTTAGAGCTTCAATTAGCATCTAAAATGTAGTAACTTGGATTAGTTAGTTATCCTTCCATGGGGAGCTCTGGATGCAATCCAAATCTGTCTTCAAACTTGGGCAGTTAGAGAAGTGGGCAGATGTGTATGTACTTTTATAAACTCAAGCTCACTTTTGGCACCTTGTGGCTAGTGTGGAGTGAAGTGCTGGCTCCTGTCTACCTATCCAAAATATAATGGGAGTAATGGCCTTGTATCTTTCATGATTCATTAATGACTTCTTAGGACTGCATATATATGTTACCTCCAACTGTCAAGTATGCAAGTTAGATTTTAGCACCCATCTGCCCCTTTCATTTCACTTAGAAAGTCAATCATTCACCTCCCCTTTAAATGTTTTTAATATCTCCTCCCTAGCCTAGCTGCTTATTCCTTGTAATACCCAGAATTCCTCACATCTGAGGTAATAGCATTATTTAAAGTTTGTCAAGTTTTTCTAGAGTTTTCTCATTGTCTAGTGATATTAACAAGATTTTACTTCTATTTACTGATTTTTTAAAATGCTTTGTTGAAGATGGGTTTCATTTGAACACAATGAATTGTGTTGAATTCAATGTTCCCATTACTTTCCAGCCATCATTAGCTTGTCCTTTTGCTCATTAAAACAGGCCTAAACGCTCTCTAGCCAGTTTCCATGGATGTATTCATACAAATCCTCTTATTCTCCCTAGCTTCTTTGGCTAGCAGTAATTTGCAATGCTTTATTTATTTATTTATTTGCTATTATTATTATTTCCCATCAAACCTCAACAGATTTTACACTTGTGTGGTTGCTGGGCTATTAAAGGAGAGCCATGAGACCTTGTTCCAGTAGAAAAGTTAACCATGTTGTTGATGAAAACTGGAAACAAAACCGTTGCTAGGATTCAGCGGAGTGAAAGGGGGTGACAAGACTGGGGGGATTTAAAAACAGAGAGCTTAGGATATTGCCAGGGGATTTTAGCCAGCTTGATTGCTTTCTGAAGAATGAGGTAATGGTGGGACACTGGACTAGAAGTAAAAATTTTTTGCTCTAATGTCTCAAATCCTGGTTTTCAAACTGAGAAGTCTCAAAAGATTATATTACAAACAGGATTACTCATTTGGGGCTGAGATATGATAGCCAAGGAACTTTTCTTCATCCTCTGCTGTTAGTAGAAATCATCTGATTTAGCTCCCAGTTATCTTTTCATTTGCTTAAACATAAAGCATCATTTTCTTTCACCTCAAAAGGCACAGATCTACTCTTCTTGATTTCCTTTAAGACTGTGGAGGTGTCCTGTGCAGGAACTCACTGGTTTTATGTTGGTTTTGCATCACCTGATGTAAGGACGATGAGGCTGGAGTCTGGTGACAACACTTGTGAGACAATGTCAGAATTTGGAATTGCTAATTTCCAGTGTCAGGGAAAAGCTAGCTAGCTAGATAGATAGATAGCCAGCCCCTACACAGCTGCATACAGAATTTAATTTGGTAAACATAGAACTAGAAGTAATAGAAATGTATTACATAGCAGTTGGCTTCTTCAGTAGACGACTTTCTTGACAGAACAAGGTGATGGAGGCAGCTGGAGCAAGTCAGAAAGGAAGGTACCTTCCCTTTGAAAAATGATATTATCAACAGAATTTAATGGTTGTGACACAGAGTGGACTGACGGCCCAAGAAAACAGAAATCTTCAGGTAACCCTGACAGTCCAACTACATTACAGATGCAGAACTGCCAGAGGGACCAATTACAGTAAGGTTGTTTCCTGACCCACCTGCTTACAAACCTGCTTCAATCTGTGGTATAGACAGGAACTTCACTAGGATTAGATTCAGGCACTACTATAAATTGGACATGGCCAAGTTTTAAGCTCAGTGACAGAGCATGGTTAAAGTTGTATTTACCATCCTGACCTGTTACGGCAGAGGACTTGATTGTTTTGGACTTGCGGCCCCTGCAGTGTTGATGGACCCACCAATGGTCACACAAATCCTGCATTAAAGCTTGTATTTGTTTTAAAAAAAAGTCTGAAAACACAAAGGCTTTTCTGAGTATATGTAGTTTTCCAAGGGTCAGCCAACCATACCAAAGAATTGTTCAAATACAAATTTTCTCCAGGCTGCTGGAACTTTTGCCTCCCCTTTTAAAATGCAACCCTTAGAAAGGAAAAAAAAAATCTATATGCTATATACTGTCATATTTCAGTGCCCAAGTGTAGCATTCAAATTTGTACAAAAGAAAACTTTCCCAACTTTGAATTGCATTCATATTCAGGGCCATGTTTCAACTCACAGAAACAAAGTGCTAAAATGATANCTCATTTGAAAAGAGTTTTTGAATGGAGTTCTGTTCTTAAATATGAACTTTTAGTTTTTACATATGGAACTTTACACATTTTCTGGAACAACTGGTATTTTTACCTGACAATGAATTGTAAATACCCAGCAAATGGTAGTGAAAATACTCTCTTTTGGAGTTACTGATTCTAATGGAAAAGATAAGAACTGCCTTGGATGCATCTGTACCCTGCAATTTTCATTACCTGGATGAAAAGATGAAAGATCAGATTCTGATGTCAGTTACCTCAGTGAAACTCCATTGTTTTCTTCTTGCGTAACTGAACTGAACTGAACTGAAAAAATCCCAACATATGATTTTCTATCTTAACTTTTCCTAAAGATTGCCTAAAATTCCAACAAGAAGAACATAACTGAACATAACCATATGGGCTCCATTGCCTGTATCATACGTGTTCTCTGCATGGAGAGAGATCCAGTTTTTAGGTGCGTCATCCCCATATGGGGAAGNGATGCAGAACTGCCAGAGGGACCAATTACAGTAAGGTTGTTTCCTGACCCACCTGCTTACAAACCTGCTTCAATCTGTGGTATAGACAGGAACTTCACTAGGATTAGATTCAGGCACTACTATAAATTGGACATGGCCAAGTTTTAAGCTCAGTGACAGAGCATGGTTAAAGTTGTATTTACCATCCTGACCTGTTACGGCAGAGGACTTGATTGTTTTGGACTTGCGGCCCCTGCAGTGTTGATGGACCCACCAATGGTCACACAAATCCTGCATTAAAGCTTGTATTTGTTTTAAAAAAAAGTCTGAAAACACAAAGGCTTTTCTGAGTATATGTAGTTTTCCAAGGGTCAGCCAACCATACCAAAGAATTGTTCAAATACAAATTTTCTCCAGGCTGCTGGAACTTTTGCCTCCCCTTTTAAAATGCAACCCTTAGAAAGGAAAAAAAAAATCTATATGCTATATACTGTCATATTTCAGTGCCCAAGTGTAGCATTCAAATTTGTACAAAAGAAAACTTTCCCAACTTTGAATTGCATTCATATTCAGGGCCATGTTTCAACTCACAGAAATAAAGTGCTAAAATGATATGCAGTATACTTATCACTCCCTGGTTGTCTCTTTCACAGGGTACTTGATACATGCTGGTGGCTATTGAACAAGAGTCAAAGCCAGAGCTCAGCCTCTGGGGAAGCATGTTTCTTTATATGTAGGGCCACCAACTGACTATTTCGTAACTGCCCTCACTTATTCTTTGCAATCCCATGCCTGCATCTGAGTGAGGTTTTTTTGGTTGGTTGGTTGGTAGGGTTTTGTTTGTTTGTTTGTTTTAAAGAGGATGCTGTTTCTATCTGAGTTTTTTAGTTCATGTTTGGAGGTGAAGACTGACATCAAACTTTCCCATTGTGCATGATTNTGCGTAACTGAACTGAACTGAACTGAAAAAATCCCAACATATGATTTTCTATCTTAACTTTTCCTAAAGATTGCCTAAAATTCCAACAAGAAGAACATAACTGAACATAACCATATGGGCTCCATTGCCTGTATCATACGTGTTCTCTGCATGGAGAGAGATCCAGTTTTTAGGTGCGTCATCCCCATATGGGGAAGTCCTGCTACCTGTTAGCACGGTGCCTGATTCTTCAAAAAATTAAACAAAATGCTGTGTCTTTAATGTCGCTCACTGAATTACAGACTGGGGAGCTGGCACATCTCTCATTTTGTTCATCCTAATTACAATTGCCCTGTCACTGAGATGCCAGCCTGACTAAGAGTAAATCAGGTAGTGACTCCCCAGGGTCTTCTTTGTAACAGGAAGGCTGTCTCTAGTGGCTTCAAAATGACAATTTCCTCTCTTTTACTTCAAAGTGGAGTGCTTCCCCTGGACAGTTTCACATTTGATTATTTTCACTAGCCTCTCTGTCTTGAGTTGCTTGATTAGCATCTCAGTCACCTAAGAAATTAGACTAAAGTTTGAGCCTTGAAAAAAAAAAAAAAGGCAGGAGGAAAAAAAAAGAAGCTAGTGAAAAATTACATTTCCAATAGGGAAGGAGTTGAGGGTGTGGGAGAAGTGAAGCTCTGACAAAGTTTGGTGCCTTAAATTGCATCTCTTCTGAAGGAAGGACTGGCTCCTTGTCTGGGAAGTTTACTTTACTCTAAATATTTCCCTGCAGAAATTTTGATGGGATAGATAATTCATACTCCTGTTCGAAAAACTGTTCATCTATTGTTTTGGTAAGTACCT
>WAAD01013428.1:0-11064 GCA_013389945.1 Fregata magnificens | reverse complement strand
GAGAATCCTTTTCCCCCTTTGCGACAGCTGTACTGTTGTAGATCTTCAAATCAATATAAATGGTTGGAGCTATTTTCCTAGAGGAGTCCCTTCATTTGTATAATTTTCATATCATATCTACTTTAATTCTTGGCTATGTTCAGTACAGTTCAGTACAGATGGATCTTTTCTTCCCAGTTTTGTCTGGACAGTAAAGCAAAACCAGTAGTGACTGGCAGCTGACTATCAAACCTACTTAGTCAATTAATTTTAGAAAGGCTGTGGACTGATGTTTGAAGTCATCTATCCAGTTCACTTCATACAAATTATTAAAACTTAAGGTACAGATTCAAGGGCATAAAACCAGAGTTGTGTGCTTCATTTGCATGAGAGAAAGAGAAGGGCTCAGAAGTTCTGGATTGTTTCCCTGCTTCTGTCACTGATTCACTATGAAACTTTGGAAAACAACTATTCCATATCTATGTGTATTTGTGACGCATTTATAATGGACAAGTGAAATGAAGTAGGTTTTGTGAGACATTTTTATATGCAAATCTGTTGGGCAGAGCAGAAACAGTGCTATTTTTGGCATTAGATAGTGTTGGTTTGTTACCTAATTCTAGTCTACCATACGCTTCTTTTTGTGATAGGCCAAAATTTTCTAAGATTTGTTTACCTTGTTCAGTTCTCATTTGTAATACAGTAATAACAGCATTTATCAATATTACAGGAGAATGAAGAGGATAAATACTTTAATAATAATGAGGGACTCAGATACATCAGTGGTCATGTAAGTGCATGTATGTTATTTGCATATACACGCCATCCGATATATTTCCTCATTAGAAAATTGTACCTGTTACTCATCTGGGGTCTTCTTTTCCAATTTTTACTCTAATGTGCTCACTCGAATTCCAGGTAATAGTTTGTTCCGTCCTAAAAACCTCTTTAGTCATTACCAAAGGATATTATTTGCAAAGGCTATCAATTTTTTCTTGTATTAATTCCTTTCAAGTGACTTTCTCCAGTCTGAAATACTAATGTTCTTGTTCTCTGAAATTTCTACATATTGTAAGAAAGTCTGAGAAACATAATGTGCAGAGCTGATGGCTCTTTGGAACTGAGAGGAATTTTCTCTAACTAGTGACATATTGGGTTGATTCATTGCATTGCAGAACTCTTTACAGAGGTGTACATGCTAATGCAAGGTGCAGTTCTCAGTAGGGAACTGAAATAAATGCCTAAATATACATTGCTGTTGTGTTGATTTTTATTTCCCTGATGACATTGATCTATGAGTGAATAAGCCAGAGAGAAGTACAGGTGGTTATAGTAATATTCTTTACTGCATAGCTCCGTTAGGATATTTATTGAGTGTCACTAGAAACTGAAGGGTTTGGGGTTTATGCACACTCAGTGCCATCTACAATTTTTCACTTTGGAAGCGTATCTCCAAAATCATGGTGAACTTGCTGGATCAGAATACTCACTTCAACCATTCCTCCATTTATTTTCAGACCAAAAAAAAGGTAGATGTAACTATAGACATCATCTCAAAGGTCATGAGAAAGGGGAGAACTATTTTAAAATAGCTTGGAGCAAGAAGACTGTGCATTCAATTAAAATACTGGTGAGGTGATATCCCCAGATGGGTTTAGTTCTTGTTTTGATTTCTAGCTATACATATTTGTTTCATCTCCTGCACAACAAATGGCAGACCCAGAACATCCTGAGGGACCAAAAGCTCTTAAGGAAGAACATAGATGCCCCGAGAAATATTTTTGTCATAATTTTCTTAACTTTCCAGCCTCTAACCCTGTTTACACTGGTGAACTGTAATGTATATTAAATACATCTACATTAGGGATTCTATCATGCATATCCCCTCAATATCTAAGCACTTGAAGTGCAATCCCACCACCACCATCACGGTCTCCAATCTGCACTAGCACACATTAGGTCATTTTCTTGTTGAACTGGTGATCAAAAATTGTCACCTTCCATACTAAGGCCTGTTTGAACAGTTATTTGTCTGACCAGCCTCTTCTTGTTTCTTAGCCCATCTCTCCTCGTGCTAGCTGTTAAGATGCCAACCTTGCAGGCAACCCTGTTCAGCTGCCTGTTTTTCATATGAGTATCTCTGTACCTTTTCTGTTCACTGTTCTCCATGACCTGATCCACAAATCCACCTCCCATTTCCTTCAAATTGCTCTTCAACCTAAGCTTTGTAGAGAGAAAAGGTAAGGCAAAACAGGTGGGTTCTGGGCAGTACAAAGTTCAAGAGAGGATGAAGCTGAGGAAATACAACATCATCTCTTATTATACACAGAGTAGCAATGCAGATGTCCATTTTGCTGCAGTCCCATCTGTTCTTTTAGATCAGTGTGTTATAAAATACCACAGAATATTTATGAAAGCGTGTTTCTGTATTTATGTTACTTTAAGCCATGAGATTTGGTACAAGTTCTAAATTATGACCATTCTCCCTTTACTGATTTTACCCTTCCCAGAATCACCATTTGCTCTGCCATCTTTCATTTTCCTCTTCACATGCTATTGTTACAAAATGGTTTTAGATATCTATTTGTTAGCATATGTTCTCATTATTTGCATATCTGTGTGTCTTTCAATGTGATGTTTGTTGTTCTCGTGCTTTATTTGCATGTATAAAAAAAGAAAATGTCTCCTGTTGGGATACAGATTGGCCTTTGAAAAGCATGTTAGCCTTTTTTTCACTCAATCTATTTCAAATAATCTGTGCGCTGTTGAGTGCAAGAAATTTATGGACTCAGCATCCCACTGGAAAGGCCAGAACACAGTGTGATGGTCCCAAGCTCTACATTTTGATTTCAGCTTTCTGAATTCCCTGGAAGACAGGTAAAAGTCCAATGGAAAAAGCCAGATGGAAAAGTGGCTGATTTGTGGCTCCTCCCAGACAATGTGTGCAGCACGGTGTGTTCAAGAGTACAACAAAACTTCTCCCTGAAGGAGTGCACATGTAGCGCATGTTTTAGGGCTCCCCTGTCCTCCTTCAGACAAGTTTTGCTCTTCTTTTGGGATTGTTTAGCACAGGCGTTCGGTCCACATGTATCAGTTCCAAGTCACATTTTCAAAAGGCAGCACTGTCTCTGCGTGAAAACAATAGTGCTTGGGCTGTATTTTGTTACTACTGTGTATTACTTTGCTTTTAGATGTCATGCATAAGAGTCAAAGCTTCAGTCCCTGGGCTAGACCTGCAGCTGGTGCATTTGGAGCAGCTTTATTATATTTGACTGATATCACCTGGAGATTTGACACTCTCATCTCACTGCAGCAGTGAAAAATGAAGCTTTCCCATGTCACAGCGCACTATGACAGTGCTCTGCACACGAAAAGGAAACCTGGATCTGGAGTTTATCCAACAGCCAGCATATATCTCAATGAAAAATAATGGAAAGGTGCAAAAAGCACAGATTTTAGTCCCATGGGTTGTACTGGCAATTGAAAAGTCTTTATTTCTATGATTTCTAAACTTACTCTTGTTGCTTGATAAAAAGCTATATATGTGCTAAGTTAACAATTTTACTAGGTGATGGAAATCTGATCAGAATCCCAGTATAAATTCTTTTCCCTCTTAGGCTCCCATGAATTTTTCTAGTTTTCTGCTGTTGAAATAGATTTTGAGAAGGTAGAATCCCTCCTTTTATGGTTTTTTACCTGATATTTAGAATTTTTCTCACTTCTCAGCGCTCAGACACCCACAGGAAGATATAGAATCATAGCATCATAGAATCATTTAGGTTGGAAAAGACCTTTAAGATCATCAAGTCCAACTGTTAACCTAGCACTGCCAAGCCCACCACTAAACCATGTCCCTAAGCACCACGTCTACATGCCTCCAGGGATGGCAACTCAACCACTTCCCTGGGCAGCCTGTTTCAATCCCTGACAACCATTTTGGTGAAGAAATTTTTTCTAATATCGAATATAAACCTCCCCGGGTGCAACTTGAGGCCATTTTCTCTTGTCCCATCCCTTGTTACTTGGAAGAAGAGACCGACACCTTCCTCGCTGCAACCTCCTCTCAGGTACCCGTAGAGAGCGAGAAGGTCTGCCCTCAGCCTCCTTTTCTCCAGACTAAACAACCCCAGTTCCCTCAGCCGCTCCTCAAGACTTGTGCTCTAGACCCTTCACCAGCTTTGTTGCCCTTCTTTGGACACACTCCAGCACCTCGAAGTCTTTCTTGTAGTGAGGGGCCCAAAACGGAACACAGTGTTCGAGGTGCAGCCTCACCAGTGCCGAGTACAGGGGCACGATCACTTCCCTACTCCTGCTGGCCACACTATTCCTGATGCAACCCAGGAGACTGTCGGCCTTCTTGGCCACCTGCGCACACTGCTGGCTCATATTCATCCAGCTGTTGACCAGCACCCCCCGGTCCTTTTCCGCTGGGCAGCTTTCCAGCCACTCTTCCCCAAGCCTGTAGCATTGCATGGGGTGGTTGATTAATAATAAATTACAATGCATGAAAATGCATAAAGATATGATCCTCTACTGGTAGTCCTTTTGACTATCATGTTTGTGCTGTGACTGCTGTACTTCATTTTAAATTTCTTAATGAAGTTCTGAAGAATAGGTAAAAGTATGAGAACAGCAGACTCTGCTGGCTTTGCTGGATGCTCCTTAGGGCCTTTGCCCAAGGAGGATCTCAGGAAGTGAGAGAAATCTACTCAAGATTTGCATGAAAGTGCCTTATGGAGAATAAGACATTAGAGATTGGGTTTTTTATAATTTATTTCTTAAGAAGCAGGAAACAAAAGTGTATGAGAGTAGATTAATGAAGTAAGCACTATAATTTATATAATTTTAGAAACAATTCATAGAAAAATCTTTTTCAGCCACTTCTTCTAACACTATAGTAATAATAGTTATCAGAAAAGACTGCTCTCAGAGAACTTGTGACAATCATTATGATAATCAGTCTTCCAAGAAAGCTCTAGCTGAGTAGTACGTAATATGGTACTTAGTACTACACTGCAGTTGGAGTCAGGAGTCACTTGTAAAACACAGAAGTTACTACAGCATTTACAACTATCCTTGAATGGTTTGGAAATATAGTGGCTAAAATTCTCAAAGATACCTAGGCAAATTAGGGACTTTCATCACATTTTCAAAAGTAGCTTTGATACCGGGAGTTAGAAATCTCAAATCGATCTAGGCAACCAAATGCTATTTAACTTACAAAAACCATCTTCACCCAAACATAAATTCAGAAAAATGTTGACTTAGGCATCATTGAATCCTCAAGCTGCCTAAAGTCTAATTTCTTCGAGTGAAGTTCCCTAAAAGTGCTTAAATACCTCCCCTTGAGAGCTCTAGGACTGGCTACACTTGCTTAGTAGCTAGACATCTTATGCTTACAGCAAAGCCCAGGCAATCCCTACATGTTTCCTTGGCTGGTTCAACGGGCTGGTGTGCAAGCATAACCTGACTTAACTATTGGGTGCCAAGGTCCCACCCTTTGCCAGAGTCTCAGCCTCTTCCTGTCAGAGTTTGTTTGGCCCTCTCTGTGCTGAGTCATTTCAGCGTGCAAGTCCAACAGAAAATGAATGTGAAAAAAGGCAGTTGTTTCCTCAGCACGCTGACTGGGCTTAATGCAATGCTGGTCAAATGCTCAAGTCAGTGTAGTAGAAAGGGTGAGAGCAAAGGGTGGGCAGGACCATCAGCTGGCTCAGACTGCTGTGGAAACCCAACATCAGAGCATGCTGGATTAGACCGCATGAAAAACACAGGAATGAAGACATTTTTTCTGCCCCAGTGGTTGTGAAGGTTTGTTTTCCAGTCACTTAAACTGTGGGAGATTTGCACTTTTATTTTTTCATCTGTCCCTATTTGCTCATGAGCAGTTTAAGTTGGGCTCCTGTTTGGAGGCCAAATCACCTGACCGTATCGCATGAGCTACTGCACATCCAGAATTGTCTCTGGTAGCATGTGACTCAAGAACTGAAGCGGACACTGCCAGATCTTCCTGGGACCTAGCTGAGCATCCAGCCCAGCCTACTCCGTCATATGGGAGTCTGGGCAGTCACTGTCATCTTCCACCCATGGACTATTCGTGCAGCTCCTCCTCGTCCTCTCTGCTTTCCCAGGTACGTGGCATACAACCTGTCATTCTTGGCCATATATGGCTTAACTAGGTATTACAAGGTGGCTTTTGGTTCTGAAGGATATTTTGGGAAAAAAGCAGTCTTAATATTGTCTGACAGAATTGTTCTTCTTTCAGTAGCGTACTTAAATCTCTGTGTAGGAGAGAAAATATGCTTATGATGATGAGGGTCATTACCTTAATGGCTGAAGAACTCATGTGGGAGATGTGGGCTGTAATTCCCTCAAGCTGTTCTGAACCCTAAGTTACCTCATCTTGGTCTCTAACACTCAACTTTTTAGGTAAAAGGGAACGCTGACATGATTACCTTTTGCCACCAATACCACATTTTGTGCCTAAGACTGCAAAAATATTAGTTCACAAAGGAATTCGTGGCATGAATTCCAGCTACGTGGGGTCTTCTTCTCTGGCAGATCTTCCGAAACTGCTTTAGCAGTATTTACTCTTTAGCTTAGTCAGTTCTCCATTCATCTTGTGGACCCCAGAGACAGCAACGTCTGTCTTGCTGAGCACTCTTGGGGATGGTGAGAGATGTAAACCATCGGGGCCGTGGTGCTCAGCTTTTCGATGACCAGGGTCCTGGCTGGAAAGGGGACATACACTTTTAAGTCACTTTTAGAAGCTTTTGAAAGTATCGTTGCTTGCCTTACTAGCTGAAAAATGTTTTATACAGAATGTGATACTCCCCCGTTGCTTCAGGATATGTAATCTGGACTTTGAACCCTGTGGTCACTGTGCAGCCTCCCATTCACAGACATGTTAAAGACATGTAGACCAAGAAAGCTTGCTGCATTTCTCTGGTGAATGTAATATGAGACCCTCACATAGTAGCTGATCTAATTTTCATCAGACCCGGCTCACTATTTTGGGGGATCTCACTGCAGAAAAGAAAGGAATTGCTTATACAACCGTATTTCAGCAAAGAGCTTAAAAGTACAGTAGTTTTTTCTCCTTGTCTTGCATTGTTAGCTTTAGTTCTGTTCTACGATTGCCAGTTAAAATTGTGTTTTTCATGTGACTGAAGGAATTTTTTTGTGACTGCAGTGCTTGAGAATTGTCTATAACTAAAAAATAGTAAGACCATGCACAACAGATATGCAAATGCTCACAAAAACTTTGTCCATTTGCTTCATGTATACATTTGAAACATATCTCATGAAGCAGGATGGCAATTTTAGTCACTCTAACTGTCTCTGCTCTAACCTAAACAAGGATAGGGCGTGGGTTCATCTTGTTTCTGTGTCCATCCTGTTGTCCATCTCCAAACAGCTGGTTAATAATATTCTCTCTGGACATAGTTTTGGCTCCTGCTAGTTAGCACTCTCTCATATCTAGGCTCAGTTCAGGGATGGTATGGACTAGGGGACTGTTCCCAACAGGCAGTATGGGTGAGGCCATCTTGCACAGGGGGACTGGAGTGGACTTAGCTCTATGGATATGCAGCATGCCAAACCATTTGTCCTTTGAGCCACAGGGTGAGCCCTGGGTCATTTTATTCATTAGTATGGATGTAGTTTCTACTGACAGAAGGAGGTAGACCCACCTCCAGGATGAAAAAAAGCATTCAGCAAGGATGAGATCTTTGTTTCAGCCACAGAAGACTGGTCTGTCCAGACTTATCAAATAGCAGAGTATAGAAAGAGTACTCAAGTGAACATGGCCATCTGGCAATAGGCAATTTCATTTTTTTTCCCTCTCAATTGTTTTCACACTTGATTCCACTCTGATGTTTTAAATGAAGAGAACTGGGAGAGGTGCCACTGTCAGGTGAAAAGGGTCATGGTGGTGAACAAAGGAGCAATGACCCAGGACTGTCCATGCTTCCTGCAGAGACCAGAGAAGTCTGATGACAAAGTAAATAGCTGTAAAGGAGAGGAAAAAAATCAACCTAATTAAGCAACTTTTCCCTTGTTTAGAGATGATTGACATTTTCTGATTGAATCCTACTGATTTCTGAATTAAAAGAAAAAAAATATATTTAAAAGATTAATTGTTCAGACTGCTTAACATCATCTTCCTTTTTCATTTTGAGTTGCACACGTCATATTGGATCAAATTCATATGATGTTTGATCTCAGAGGGTTTTTTAAAATTTTCTTTAATATGAGTCGGCTCATTAAATTGGCTTTGAAGGTTTTTATATTCCTTCTAGGATATACAACTTTGTTTATGAACTTTAACTGTAGTAAACTGTTTATCAGTAGCCATATAATTGATTGTGATAAGCTTGTGATATTGAATTTCACAAGTTAATGTTAAAAATATTTCTTTAATCAATCTTTTTATTTTTGTTCTCCTTTAAATTTTTCTCTTTATTGTATCGTAAAAAAATATTTGAAATACATCATTTCCCTCAATCATATTGCTTATTTAATACTCTTTTTTCTAATGTAGCAGAAATTATACAATCTTTCATATGATTAAGAAACAAAAACCCCAATGTTTAAAAGAGACATGAAGGTAAAAATAAGGGAAAATCAGAATCAAACACTGAGACGTATGCTTGACAGAAAAACCTTCTTTAACTGAAAAAAGGAAACAGAAGTCCTTTGTGTTCCACAACGCAGTCAGAAAATACCAGGTTTCTGAAAAAAACCTGCATGATTCATCTGAGTAGGATACCATAGTCTGGATGTCTTTGTACATGCTAAAGGAAGATCTTAAACATTTTTTCATTAGTCTGGCACCAGATTTGAAAATTGATAATGCATTCCCTGAATCAACTTTTGCTGAAGATGGCAATAATGTAACTTTTGGAGTGCATTTTCTTCTAATACAGCTACATTAAGTTTGCACAGCTGGGAGACTTCTATTTTTTTCCTGCAGGCTTTTCTCCCCCCTCTCCCATTCTGATTTGTTATTGTTTGAAATTCTGAGAATGTTTTACACACATTTCCAGTGTACAACATTTGGACACTGATAAACGAATGACAAGTATGATATAAAGCCTCGTGAAAGACCCTGTAGGGTCTACCGAGGGAGAAGAACACATCTGTCTCCAGCTGTGCAGCTATTTAGGAGTGAAATGACTTGTCCTGGGTTGGGCAGAGATGGTAATTATTTTTGTTGTTGATGTGAAGATCAAAGGTTATTCTGAGGAAGTAAGGACAAGGACTGTGGTATTTAGCAGGAAAGATTTATACAGGACATAATTTAGTACATGGTTTGCACATTAACCTGGTGCTAATGCATGTAGATGACAGAGAAAATGTAAACAGTCCTGATGTAAGATAAATTATAATTGGTGAAAAGCAAATTAATCTACTGGTCATGAATCTCCCACAAGTTAGCAGAATCTTGAGCAGCTGTTACATTCCACAATCACACTTTGAAAAGAGGCTGCTTGATCTGAGGATTTCTTGCTACAGTGTAAATAACTTGTTCCTCCTGCCCCAGTGTGGCTTTTTTTTTTTTTGCCTTTTTTTTTCTTTTTAAATAACGAAACCCCTGCTTTTAACAACAGCATCCAGTCCTAGACTAACATAACTCACAGGTTTCTTCCCATAAGAGTGAATCCTTTGGGTTTATGATTTTCAAGGTGCAATCTAAGAATACCCCCACAAAACCACAGAGGTAGTAGTTTATAAATGGCTTTTCATAACTGAGTGTACCATGACCTCATGGTCAGTAGATGAGATGTAATGTTTGCTTCTCCACAGTTTCCTGATACCAGGCCAGAAATCCATGAAATAGCTTTCTCATGTTTCTCCTTCCTAAATTTGACTTATATATGCAAGTAGTTTTTCTCTGTTAAAATTTATTCAGTATAAAACATAAGTATACAAATTGTGGGATCAAAGAGTAAAAAAGCTGAAGAAATGACATGGAGGAAGACGCTGGGATCCCTTAGAGCAAACCAAGATTTAACTAAGGTTTATGCACTAAGTATTGTGACATGAAACATTTTTCAATAATATTGACCTGTGCATAAAAGCTTTTCTGTTCAAAAACTATGAATTTCACTATCCATAGGACCTTGGGTCCCTTTACTAAGTCAGATTCTGCTCAGATTTGTGCTGTTTTAAATAAGGAAAAATGCCATGAGCTAAAATGAGCTATAATGATGTGAAACCAAAATAAATGAGCTTTGAATAAGCATAAAATGCTCATCGCAGATTCCTATGACAAACAATAGCCTGTCTGGAGGAGGTTTGGCCAAAAAAGCTGAGGCAGCAAAACCATTTCATAATTGTAACTCATTCACAAATATTCATAGAAACATGTTTTGCCATATATATTCAAATTCAGGCATTTATTTCTTGAATAATTGCTAGGCTATCGAGAAACAATGAAGAGAATGAAGTTCTAGATTTTTTCCCTTCTTTGTCTGTCTTTGTTTCCATTTTCATATGTGCAAGAAAGCACATCCAAGGGATCAAAATACATGTTCTTCTCAGATGGCTTTGCTATGATCCAGGCATCAGATGTCCGAGGAAAGCAGGTAGCGGTGGATTGCACAGAGAATTCCTAAGCAGGCTTTGACATGGTAGAGAAGTTTTCACCATAAGCAGATTTGGTTTTCTAATTTTGTGCAGGCCCCAGTAAATCTCTCTGCATCAAATAATCTGCTATTAGGGCAAGTGCAGCCAAAACCCAGAAATTCTCCAGCTAATTCCGGCTGCAAGCCAAACCTCACTGTTTCCCCACTGCACCGCCCTCCCACAGAACGAAATCTTATTGGATTCCCTTAAAATAGCAAATGAACTTTGAATTCATTGAGGGAAAATCAGCTCCAGGCAATGAAAGACAGGCTACCAAGTCTTCCTATGGGTTACTCTCAGTTTAACATATGAAACCTTTATATAACATATATTTTAGCATCTTTCAACAGTGTGGATAAATGTAGTGTTTCTATGTAGTTAAATCAGTGGGGTGGTATGGACCAATGGGTCCACAATTTAAAGTAAGCAGCAATATGGTTTGGAAGAGGAGACTCCATC
>WAAD01013422.1:2428-12874 GCA_013389945.1 Fregata magnificens | reverse complement strand
GACAGTAATTTTCATGTAGAAGCTCTATCCAGCTCTCACTAAATCAATGGCAAAATTCTTGCTGACTTCACTGAAGTGGATGGGACCTCAGATGCATGCATTTTTCTTTGTAACAGGGGATAATGCTTGCTTTCTTTTTCCCTGTAAAGACTGAGTAGTCTTACCTACATATGGAAATGTAAATTATGAAATTTCTAAGTTCTAAGCACCATTCCTTTCTTCGTCATCTTCTGCTTCAGCTGCAAAAGGCCTGCATCCAGTCGGTATATCAATATGTGTGTGTCTATATTCCTGGCATGAATTTGCATTGATTTCATGTAAATGTAGGATTACCACCATATTATAAAATTTGAACTTTCCTCTACATAAATTTCTTATTACCTGAATTTTATAGAATGTGTAAGTTAGTATTTAGTAGTGAAAACTGGTTATTTACTTTCAAAGGGCAGTGTCAAAAGGGAAAATCTTAATAAGATACAC
This sequence comes from Fregata magnificens, assembly GCA_013389945.1. Taxonomy (NCBI): domain Eukaryota; kingdom Metazoa; phylum Chordata; class Aves; order Suliformes; family Fregatidae; genus Fregata; species Fregata magnificens. The sequence continues at coordinate 12,394 of WAAD01013422.1, read as the reverse complement.
TCGCCCTTTCCTGTCTTTACTGCTTTGGCATATAAGGTAATTATAATGATGCTTTTGATTAAAGGCTATTGTTAGGACAGGTATACATAAATGATAAATTATGTGGTCTGAATTTTAACGGAAATGGCTTTTTGTTCTCATCAGCTTTGCTTCTATTTACGGTAAAGGGAAGCTGTGGAAGCTTGTTCTTCAGTCATTTTCAGGAAAAAATATTTAGAACATTTTTGTTATTGCTTTTTTAAAACAAATCTGAAGAACTTCAATAAATAATGGAGGGAGAAGAAGAAACAGGCAGAGTGCTAACTTTCCATCATACTTGCACATCTATCTTCTGCAACAGAGTTCCTTATTTAATTAAGAGTAGGGCACAAAGATCTAACATTGTTTTTCCCAACATTGTAAAAATAATACTGTCCCTGTCCTGAAGAGCTTGCAGTCTAAACATGCTCCCTCTTGATATATTTAGTCAGTAAGAGTAAGTTGAGAGAAATTGACTTAAATAATTTTACCAAGTAGATAGCTTTGCCAAGTAAAGCTATTTTAAATATTTAAAAGTATGAAGATGCACTATCAAAGGGACATAGATGGCACTTACTTGGTTCAGTCTCCAGCAGACTCTTTATGCATGACTCAGTGAAGATTGCACAAATACCTAGAGTTTATAGAAGTAAGGACTTCAATATTGTTAAGTCTAATCAACTACAATGTAACAAGTAAGCCCTTGGAAAAATACTGTAAGCTAGCAAAGTTGTCATTCTAGATACAAAATAAGTGTCTGTGCTCAGAGGGCTCAGTTTTATATTTTAAAAAGAACGAAGATAATAAAGTATTTTTAATGAAAGTAAATATTGGTAAAATTGTTCTGTTTATACAGCAGCAAAGATCTCAAAATACAGCCTCTGCTCTTGGGAAAAAAATCAAATGAAACAAAGGATTTGTCAGAACAATGTAGAATAAAAGCAGAAAATCCAACCATTACTGAGACTGTGATAAGTAAGAATAATTTATTTCTGCCATCTTCCCAGGCCATGTGAACTTTAGTTTTCAAACTAAAACCAAAATCCAAGATCAAGTGTCATCTCTATTTCATACCAGGTAAAAATATTTAGGAGAGGTATTTAAAGCAGTAGAAATTGTAGACTAGGGTGCAAATGCTTCAAGGAGCTCAGTTGTGGCTTTCTGATGGTGAAACACTTAGAGGTTTCTACAATGCCTGATAAAGGTCAAAATCCTTTTCAAAACAATGAGGAAGGAGAGCAGGTGTTTAGCAGGTAGAGTGTAGCAACAAGGTAGAAATAAGTCTTCCACAAAAGCATTACCAGATAAACATATGTTTGTAGGACTTTAGCTATAGTAAATTAAAATTATGCATCCAGTGGAATAGAAAAAAGATGCTTAATTGATCTCATTGAAGCCATAATATCTTAAGGAGGCAAACAGCTTCATGAATAAATTTAGAAATGACTAATGTGCTGAAATGTTTCCAGTAGAATATTCCTCAAACTCAAATAATTTGAAATCTGTATAAAAACTTTTGCAAATAGAGGAAGAGATCCTTTGAGTGGGAATATTTTTCCCTGTCTTAGCATGAATGAAATATTGCTGCTTCTTAACTATATAATGACATGTAAGGCTTAAATTGTTATGAAACCTGCTTTTTTTTCAGGTGACAAATGCTATAACATTTTTCCCTTGGAGGTGGTTCCTTCAACCATAAGCATGCAAAAGGGTTGTCGCAGATATTGCGTGCTATTAGTAATAATTGTATCACCCAAAATCTTCAAACAAAACCTATTTTTAAAGAATTCAAAGACTGTAATATTAGGCCCTCAATTAGGAAGTGATATTTAGAAGGCTTTTTGTGCTTAAAGCCTCTTAAGCAGACGTTAACTAGTGCAGTTGCAAACTTGTGTTTGTGTATGTGTTGTATAGTTTATATCAGTGCCCTGAATTTTATAAACAATTACAATTAAAAGACATTCTTCTGGCATCATGCTGTCACCCATTGTCAAACATACATTTATTCTCAGTGTTTTTGGATTAGTTAGTATTATCCCTATTTAAAGGGAAGGAGTGTTTAACTTCTATAAGTCTTCAAAAATCTCTGTTAATGTCTCTTATGGCACTTGCTGGGCCTGTACCCGTGCTGCTCCCGATCTTTCCCAGCCCTATCTGGCCTTGGGAACCTTCCTAAGCAATTGAATTTTTAAGTTTTGTAGGAAATAAATAGAATAATCACATGTGACTTTGTGGGTTTGGTTTTGCTTAGTTTTGCTTGCATTATGCCAGAAGAGAAGCTCTATTAATCACATCTTTGTCTTCCAAAACATCTCAGCTCGACATTTTTCTTCCCTCAGCTTTCAGCTGAAGAGGATTTATGCAGCTGACCTTCACAACTTTTAAAAGAAAATCTTTACTTGGGGATCTGGCACAAAACCTAAGTATTTAAATGACTGCTTGTATTACTTTTGGATTGTTGTCCTCCAAAACATGAATAAACCTGGAAAGTAAAATCAATATCTCTGAATATCAGAGATTTTAGAACAAACCCAAACAAACACAAAACAGCTGATAGGCAAGTCTCGCAATTTTATTCTCAATAGCTGTATTTTCAGAAATTAATGCTTGCAGTTGTTAAATTACCTTTCTTCATCAAGTCTTTCAGTTTTACTTGAGTTAAAGGCAGTCTGTAATGCAAAGTTAAATCTGACCAGCTCTTGGTTTCATGCTGTAAACAAAGGGCATGTTTGTTAGCACTTGCATATTTCAGGTAGAATTTTCAAAGCACTTACTAATGTAAAACTGTGCCCATTTTGAAAGAAGAGATCTAACATTAACTGATTATGCTGGTGGAGGCATAAATGTGGTGCAAAGGAAATTTCATGTGCCTTTCTTATTATGTTTCTGAGTATCTTTTAAGCAAAATCAGTTTGCAACAATTGTAAATGGGTTTCATAATCTCTCTCTGCCTTGCAAAAGCAATCTTTTTCGTGAAGCAAAGTAACAGTGCAATTTAGCAAACACTTTAGACTTCTAAGGTAATCTTTTCATCTTATGCTCAGGTATTCAGTTTCTCCCTATCTTACAATGAAGCTTCCGTGTGTATGGTGGTGTTCATAGTAAATATACCCAACCCACTCCCTGGCTTTGTGTCTGTGGGAAGAGCCAATATATTAGCATGTAAAATGGTTTGACTATTGGAAGAGTACTGTATAAGAAACAGGCAACCCATGCTGGTTCAGATTTGCTTCAGTAAGTACTCCGTTAGTGTATAGCAAAGTTTTAGCCCCCTGGGGATAGATTGCTAAGTGTCAAAACAATTTTTCATGTTTTCTGAGAGAAGTCACAGTTCTGAATTTAACAGTGAGGTCTAGATTTTGAATTGCAAAAAAAGTTATTTAATTAAAAGTTGAAACCATGTTGTCTGGAAAGTGCAAAGAAGTTATTTATTCTAAGCAAAATAGTCAGAAAGGTGAGGAAAGGGAAATAAAGATAGATTAAATCACGAAGAATTATGTAAACCAAAAAATGGAATACTGTTTGGGATGGCAAGCAATATTAGAGAAACAATTGAAGGCCAGAGTTTCTAATCATGTTTTTTTGAGCTAAACATATGAGTGATATGCTCTTGTTGAGGAGAAAGGTATGTCTTTGAAGACATCTGAAGGAGAGTTAATTAGTGCAGTGACATTGTAGCTGGCCCATTCCTTAGGGTGGGGTGGGGTTTTTTTTATGTGCTGCTTATTTGGAGTTATGTCTTTGTTGAAGGAATATATGATGTGGTATGGATAATGTAAGCCAAAAAGGCAGGTCAGTGAGATAGGATATTCGGTGGTGTAGAATTTACGCTCTTTTTTTCTGGCTCCTGACCCACCAGGCTACACATGAAGTCTATAAAGTCATCTTCTATGGTCAGAAAGGTTTGGGGACTGGGTAGGAAGGCTGAAAAGCATGTGGCGACAACTCTCAGTGCTCAAACACACAGCAATTGTCACATGTCAGCTGCTAGAAGTAATGAAGTATGTGCTCACCTGCAGCTAAACAGATATTGAAACAATTTTCTACCCTGTGAGGTAAAAATGCTTTGCTTAAACCTCAGTGAGGTATAGCTGATGTTTGATCATTCATTAACCTATAACAAGATTCATGTACAATCCTTTCTTCCGTGAACTGAGGCTTTAGGAGAAGTTTAAAATGTCATAAGAATCAATAAAACTTTTTGCTAAACATGTATCTGAATAATATTCTCATATAAGAATATGGCAGGCTAAATTTTGAACCAATTCTCAGATGACTTTGTAATTTATCTGATGTAATGACTTTGATTTCCTTTTTTAGTTGCTTGCTACTTCAAAGCATTTTATTGCTGTTCTAAAAATTGCATTAATTTATCTGTTGCTGCCTTTTATAGTCTCAAAAGAATGTCAGACTTGCTGTGAGAAATGCAAGTACTACAAGGAGGTGATGAAGCAGTGGCTTCTTTCCTAAAGACTCAGCTCTATGTTCAATCTTTTCTCAGGCTTGGTTTTGGAAGTGCTTACTACGGAACAACAATTTGCCTGTGGAAACAACAGGCAAATGTGCCACTGTTTCAAGTGTATGCAGAGGCAATAGCTAGTTGCTGGCTGGTGGTTGCAGCTGTGTAGCTGTTATCAAAGTGAGGGTTTAGTAGAGTGTTCTGGCAGTAAAAGACACTGTTTTACCCTTGGGGAGCTACTGCTAGTAGTTTATAATTGTGTTTCTCCTTCTGAGATCCTCTTTTTCATGAAGTAGAGAGAAAATAGTATTTGCATCTTGAATTTACTATTCAAGTAAAATTTATTGGATACACACTCAGCTCTAATAATAACAGAAATTGGCCTTCTTAGCAGCGTGGATACTACCTGCAATCTCTTGGCATCACTCTTGTGGTGCTTCCTTTTTATCCATTGTTCTCTTCTGAATAACAATACCACCGATATACTTACTCTGTATTATAGAATAGAATCATAGAATCATTAAGGTTGGAAAAGACCTCTAAGATCATCAAGTCCAACCATCAACTAACACCACCATGACTCCTAAACTAGCCCCTGGAGTGCCACGTCTACACCTTTTTTGAACGCCTCCAGGGTAGACGACTCCACCACCTCTCTGGGCAGCCTGTTCCAATGCCTAACCACTCTTCCAGTAAAGAAATTCTTCCTAATGTCCAATCTAAACCTCCCCTGACGCAACTTGAAGCCATTTCCTCTCGTCCTATCGCTAGTTTCTTGGGAGAAGAGTCCAGCACCCGCTTCCCTACAACCTCCCTTCAGGTAGTTGTAGAGAGTGATAAGGTCTCCCCTCAGCCTCCTCTTCTCCAGACTAAACAACCCCAGTTCTCTCAGCCGCTCCTCATAAGACTTGTTTTCTAGTCCCTTCACCAGCCTCGTTGCCCTTCTCTGGACACGCTCCAGCACCTCAGTGTCCTTCTTGTACTGAGGGGCCCAAAACTGAACACAGTAATCGAGGTGCGGCCTCACCAGTGCCGAGTACAGGGGCACGATCACTTCCTTACTCCTGCTGGTCACACTATTCCTGATATCAGGAATATCACTTGTTTAAGAGAAGATTGATAAATATTAGCTTTCAGCAAGTTTAAAATGTGATCATTGATCATGGTGACTTTGATCACTGAGTCTAACAGCTGATGTTTCCACTGGCCTTTCCCTGGTCTTTGAAATGGTGAAGAAAAGTAGCGTTTCCCAGACTGGAAGTTTATGTTCCCCTCTTGTTGAGAGTTCAACAGCAGTTGAAAAATTCATTAAGTAATGCTCGTTCTTTTTGTATGCTGCAGGGGCTGCTGTGTAGGTTCAGTTAAATGTAGTTACAGAATTGCAATACTTAGTGCATAATCAACATAACCTCATCCAATACACTCATCTTTAATATGAGTTTGTTAATTTTTTAACATATTCATTTTAATGCATGCTCTGTTATATATTAGTAGTCTCTAAGAAGATAGATTTAAGACCCACATTCTGCACTGGACTTTGCAAATGTGCTGCCACTTTTTTTTTTTCTTTTGATGTGTGTATGTGATGGGCGGCTGTAGCCCATTTGTTGTCAGATCAGTGCAGTTAACTTTCCATGTGAAGAATTGCTTGTGTACTGCAACTGGCAGTAACTTTCAAAACACCAGAGTTTCTGTAAAGAAATGAGGCCAGTAGAGCAAATAAAAAAGAAAAAAATCTATTGCAAAGAATAAAATCTTAAGGTACTTTAACAGCTAAAAAAAAAAAAAGAAAAAAAGTAGCCTTGTGAAAGTATAAAAGGAATCCTTCAACTCCCATCTATTCCTTCTTGCTAGGCCCTTGTAGTCTCTTCAGATGAGATACCCCCAGCCATTTCAAGGACTCTTTGTAGTTACAGAGATGAAATGGGGGAAGTGTGAGCTATTTGGTTTGAATCTATAGGAAAAGCTGCTCTACTTCATGATTTCTAATGAAAATATTCTTGCCCTTTTCAAACATTAGAAGGGTATTCTCTGTGAAGAAGCTGATAACAATGTATTTTGTTCCTGTTGGCATGTTGTGTTTTGTCCACTTGGATGGCAGGGGATGAGGGGGGCGTGTGTGTGTTTTCCTCTTTCGCGATAAGTTTGAAAAATGCTATTCAACTTTTCCCAGTCTCATTTCAATTGTGCAAAACTTAACTATCTTAAGTTTCAGCAAAGTAACTGGGCAGTAGAATGTGAGCTGGTAGTGATTGAGCATGTAATCAAATGGGGAAAAATATTTTTGCTTTATTGGCAAGATAAACTGCAAGGTAAATTTTGAGAAGAAAAAGAGAATAACTGTGTGGACAGATGTGGATAGACTGTTCTAAAGCTGTGCTTTGTCTGTGATTCCATAAGAAACATTGGCATTGTGCATCTGCATCTATCTGCAGGGCTATGGTTTGTACATAATTCAAAACCAATTTATTCATACTTAAGACCTGTTGTGTTAGGCTAGTCTCTTAACCAGGTAAAATATAATTAAGGGAATCCAGTCTACTTCACATTGTGCATTTAAACCTATTTTAATGTGATAGTTAGGGCTGTGAAGGAAAGCTTGAAAAAGGGAATGATGAGTCAGCCTTCTTGAAAGAGGGAGTTAGTTTCTTTCTTTTTTTTCCCCCTTACTTCCCCATGAGATTCCCCAGGGTGTTTGACTTTGCTAAAATGGGTCACTGTGGAAGTACCAGCAACCTTAGGTATAAAAAGTGAGAACAGAAATTTCTTTTCCGTTAATGAAGTTGCTACTTCTTAAGAAGAGTGAGGTAGCTGTAACAGGTTAGATTATGGGGGTTTGAGGGTGAGTGTGTGGTGATATGGTGCAAGGAAACATAACCTACATAAAGCATTTATCAGCTCTGTTGTGTCTGCCTGCTTATGAGGGTGCTGTCACCATAAGGCCTGTCTCTTAACATCTGTTCTAGTATTTCTTTCAGGACAGTGAGGTCATAGCATGGTATCTAATGTTGAGAATTGAATATTGTAGATAATGAATTTGAATGTAGACGTCCCTATAGTTAAATTTATGCATCCAAAACCCAAAATGCAAGATCACTTTTTTACTTTGTACAACCCTGTTAGTTTGAGGTCTGTTTTGGTCAAGAATGGTATGAACCTAGATCAACAGTCATTCATTTGTATTTTGGTGCAGAGTTGCTTCTCATCTCACTTTCCTTTTTGGAGAAGCAGTGTGACTACTGAAGTCTCCAGATGTCAACACAGAGGCCATAGCAGTTGCTCACGTGACCACTGAAAGAAAGCGAATCCAAAAGCTCTATATTATTGAACTCATGTTCTAGATTTTGATTTAGTAGAAGTTTGGCTTCCAAAGTGGGATTAGACTGCATAGTTGCAGAGGTATGGAAGCCAAGGTTTTGGCTAATGGTATTAGGAATCTAGTAAAATGTTCAAGTGGACATGATGCAGGATGTTAATGCATCAAGTGGTTTATCGGTGCAGTGAATTTAATTCTTTTAGCCTTTATACATATAATACAAAGTTTCACAGGATTATTGGTAAAGTACTAATGAAATCTATCAAACTGTGCATATGTCTAAAAAGTATGACTGTAAGCCAGTAAAGTTCATTCTTGGAAGTTCTCGGAAAGATAGTGCTGTGAAAGAGACAGTTAAATGGACAATCACAAACAAAATTAAAGGCCCCTATTAACTCAGAGACATCTTACTTAACTGTATGTAGCAGATTTTTGACCATCACTTCCCAAATAAGTAGATCTGGCCTATCAAGTGGGATGAGAAAGAGAGATGGATGCTAGATCTAGTCATTTTTATTACTTGGATTTATTCCATTAAAATGTGGTTGCCAGGATATTGTTGCCTGAGTTATATAGAAGAGAAATGCAGATGCTATATTCTTGCTTGTACAGAGTATAAGGATGACAACATTTTTGCAAAGTTTTCCCATTTGAGCATTTCTCCTGCAGTTAAAAAATACTGTTTAACAGTCATATGTGTATACTGGAAGTGTTGCATTATCTCTGCTTCTTAACATGAACAGAGAAGTTATTCTGTATGTGAAGAATCCATCTTAGATGAAAGAAACAAGAGAGACCTCAGCAAGGTAAGAGATTAAATTTGAGACAGATATTTTAATTTCATTTCTGGTTTTATACTTGTATAAATCAACATGTTCAGATCATTAACTGAGCATACTACTCCACCAAATCTCAGAGTTTTATAGACTAATACAGGATTATACAAGGGCTAAATTGAAGCAGGATAATTCAGGCTGCTTTTTCAGATGATTTACCTTGCAAGAATTTATAAAACTGTGGCCCCTGTGCACTGTAGGCTGGAGTGTGACATACCGGTACTAAGGCAGCACAAATGAGCTAGCTTAAGTACTAGCCCAGCAATGGCAGCACAAAGCTAATTAAGTTATTGCAATGCCCAGACTGTCTTCAATATCTCACTTAAAGTTGGCTTAGCTATATTTGGCCTAGAGCGTTAGGACTGTACAGGTTCAGAAGAGAACAACTTTTTTTTTTTTTAAAGTCAATTAATGACATTGAGTTTGTGGCAAAAATAATAAAGTTACTCCTGCAGGACAAAAATGCAGTTATCCCATTGTAGGTAAGACAGCATATGTGTTCAAAAGCTAATAGGCATTAAGAAGAATGTCTTTAGTTTATTTCTTCCTTCCCTTTCTTAAATTTGCATATTTGCAATATATAGGTTATTTGAATGTAAAGCATGTGTGGTTTTCTTTAATCTTCTCTGAATGATTAAAAAAAGAGAGCATAAAATGTATCTTCAGGATAGAAAATGTTGAACTGTCTTTCAGCAGTTTGGTTTAGGGGCTACATATTTGGATCGGACTTCACTGATTTTTAGATTTTTCCTCTTCTGGTTAATAATTAATTCTCATGTTGCTGAAAGGGGTTTTGGTTTCTTTTTTTCTTTTTTAAATGTTCCATCAGTAAAACATTCCATAATCCTGTTTTTTTAAATATGTTGACTTGTGGTCAGGATTTTTAATAACTTCAGGTCCTTTCCTGGGAGTGATGTCTGCTTAACATTCCTTCTTTGCAGCACTGCATCTTCATTCTCCCATGCATACACAAACAACCCTTCTTTCCCCATTCCTTGTTCCTTGCAAGAGTTCAATTCTTCTAGCAGTTAGAAGAATTGTCCTAAAGTTCCTGTGACTTGGCTAAGAAATAACAGCGTAAGGCTTTTCTCATGGTCAGGTTAAAGAAGATTTTTTTTTAAAAAAAATAATATTCTTTTAACAAAATTATGAAATTAAAGAGGTCATTTTATTGTTAATGTGATTAACATATGCTTGTATGTATAAGTATGTATTTTAGCAGCACCAAAAATTCTTTCATGCAGTATCTAGAAAACGGAGGGGTTTTGTTTTGGAGGCTTTCTGTGGATGTTACTGTCTATTGGTGAGGGATTTGCAGCCTCCTGTTGAAAGCCTGG
>WAAD01013417.1:0-20291 GCA_013389945.1 Fregata magnificens | reverse complement strand
GAGTTTGCAAAGAACATTGAGTTTGTTTCCTCGAAAGGTTCCTCCACCCTAAACTTTTGATCTCTTTTATGCAATTCAAGTTACTTTTTTGGACTACCTGACACTATCTGAAGAGGTGGAACCTGTTCCTCTATCATAAGATCTAGTGTGTAATTTCCATTTTTTACAGTAGAAGAAACTACTAGTTTTCTCCATGACAAATAGATAGACAAAAACACCATCACATCAGGCAATCACTGACAAATTCATTAAAATGATCCCCATTAAGACCAGGGTCTAAACAGAAAAAAATTGTGCTCTCCAGAGCTACTCTTTTCATTAAAAAATTGTAATATCTATCGATAACTCTTAACAGACAAACACCACTTCAGCTTTTAAAAAGCATCCAAAATTTTCTTGAGCACAGTCACTTTCACAAATTTTTGAGAATATTTATACTTTTACAGATCCACTATAGAAAATTTGTCTCACAGTTAGTAGCTCTATATTGGACACCATGGTAACATGTAAATAAACAAATCTTGGCACCCAANCACCACTTCAGCTTTTAAAAAGCATCCAAAATTTTCTTGAGCACAGTCACTTTCACAAATTTTTGAGAATATTTATACTTTTACAGATCCACTATAGAAAATTTGTCTCACAGTTAGTAGCTCTATATTGGACACCATGGTAACATGTAAATAAACAAATCTTGGCACCCAAAGTTTATTTTAAGAAATGCTTGGGTTTAACATTTTTGTATTTGAAAAAGGTAGTGGGAAATGGGAAATCACACTATTTACCAATTAAACAACTCAATTCACAGAGACTGAGTTATTCTCACATGGGGGAATGCTCACAGTGAATTTTCTGCATCATAAAACCTTCCCACATACAGCTGTAGATGACAGGCTTTATTCATCTCCTGTACTATCTGGACTTGGGAAGAGGCTGGAAATTCATGCTCAGAAAGAACGAATAAATCTGAAAATACTGGATTAAGAAACACCCAGTTATTGCAAAGGACTTGACCTTGCTGTCTACAGACTCAGCAGCAGGCTGGGAGATTTGGTCTAAATTCCTTCTTTCCTAGACACAGGAGATTCCGCATGGAAATCCTTATTTTTCCTCTGTTCTTGGAAGGCTAAGTTTCAACCTTAGTAATTGAGGGGAAACATAATACAGTAAGAAGTTGGTAAAATACAGGTTTGGATAGTAGAGGAGAAAATAAATTAAAAATTGTGTAAAAAATTATATGACACTGGTACTTAGCACCTTGTCTAAGTAACTTTGAAATTATTTGGGTTTGCAGGAGCCGGTTTATTAATTAATAGCTGGGGGATACATTCAGCTAGTTCAAGCTGTAATCACCAGCTGGAAGATCTTATTTACCTCATCAGTCCCTAAGTGGAAGTTATATTTTTCTGAGCTATTTTCCAATAACTTTGCTATTTATATAACTTAAAAGCACAAGTGATGGAGAGCACACTTATTTTATTATAGGAAGACAATGATAATAAATTTAATCTATTACTTTTGTTACGAGAGCTCTTTGCTGCATGTACAAAGACTAATAGATTACATCCATTATGTAAAGTATTACTATCACTGAAACCAAACAATATCTTGTCTTAAAAAGCTACCAACCTTTGGTGGGTCTGTGCAGTGCATCAGTTCTAATGCACTGCAGATAATACTTAGAACAGGCATGCCATGCAAAGGGGTTAGAGACAATACAGCCCTCTGACTTATACAAAAGCTTGCATTTTAATGGGCCTTATGGAATTTTGTGTTGGCTTTTCTGAGTTTGGCAGGCTGTCACATATTGCTAAAGGATATTAGATCAGCGTTGCCTGACTTGGGGAAGGCATAGCTGTCGGCTAGTAACACAAGCAGAAGGCTGGAACTCAGGATTTCTGAGCTGTAATCAAAACCCCTGGGCGTCTAACTCTCTGAAGAATACAATAACAATATTTACCTTTCAAAAGGAAGATTCTGCCATTTCCCTAAGGCTTATAAAGCCAAGGAGTTATGGTTCAGCCATCCCTGCGTGAGGAACGATAATTTTGTATGTAGGTTGGTATGTGGTAATAAGCATTGTTATCAGATGAAGAAAACCTTTTTTTAAGAAATGCAACCCCTGCTGCCCAAAGTGCTCCAGAAGATGATGGCAATGTGGTGACAGCAGTGGTCTGCCCTGTCGTCAGTATTTCCAACAGCTGTAGAATAGATGCTCTTGCAGAGTGGTGGCAGTATATGAAAGAAAATTGCCATGAAAGATGCACACCGACTAGAATCTGTCTTTTTTGCAGTTCAGTGGTATATTGCATGAAAGGACCTCTTAACGCCTCATTTAATTAGTAGTTTTGCGATGCTTGAAAAACATGATTCATCTCCTAAAGAAACTGTGAAGATTTGTTGCTTTGCCTTTGATTATACATGAGAGATGCCGAAATGGATGCAAACCACACAACAGTTGTCGGGTTGTCAAGTGTCACACCAAGCACTCAGACTACTACTACTACAAAAACATTTTGATTTGGTCCTTCCACAAGACTACCAAAAATAGGTCCCATAGCTTCTCTAGCCTCTAATCAAAGTTTATTGAAAGAAAGCTAGCATTCCCACAGGTTCTCCAACTCTTTAATAGATAAAGTAACAAGTATCTACTTTTCAAATTTCTGCTGCCAATGTTTATCAGAGGGGATTTGTCCTGACACTCTATTTACTCTATTTGCCACAACACTGAATCATGGCCAACCTCATCTTCATTTTTTAATCAAGATTGTTTTGCTTATACATGAGCCAAACACTTGGAACTGCCCCATTTCCAGCTTCTGCTTTAGCACTGAAGCCAGAAGAATTTGCCGTGAATGTCAGTGAAGCACATTGAGAGTTAATGGCCAGTTACTGCCTCGCATCCAGCAGTCACCGGAAACTATTTCTGAGGTACGGGCCTATCTGGCACAATTAAGAATAACAACTGGTCGTTGGGAATGAGATTAACCAGCATACGTCCATTTTGCCATTCAAGACCACCACCAACTCAAGACACTGGGAGGTGTGTGTTCGAGTCAATGAGAACCGAAGGGAGTACTTGCTGAATGTGCATGCCATCTTAGAAAACTGCACACAAAAAGGCATGTGAGAGATCAATTTGCCCTTTAAGGCTTAACATACTGAAGCAGAAACCCAAACCACTGCAAACAGGAGAAGAGTATGCATTAAAGAAACCACAAGCATTTTGCTCTGGTGGGATTTATGGTGTAAGAATGAAAAGTCAGAAAGATGGGTAAGAGATGTACTTGTTGATGGGAAAAAATTATTTTCTCAGTGTGATGAAATGCTCCTTCCAGATCCTGTCTTAACACAAGGATTCTCCTCTCTCCTTGTTCAAAAAGGAAAGCTACAAACCACCTAATTTCATTACAAATACTTACTTAAAATGCAGCCTGTTCTGATGAAAAGATCTACCCTTCCTGGATTTTCAACAGCTATTGTAATTGTTTTTCATAGAAATTGATTTTAATTGTAACACTGTTCTGCTACAGCCCTATTGTCTGTGTCCTTCTGAATTGTCAGTTACTTAAATGAACAAATAAAAGCTTGAAAGCACATTGTTGTAATTGATTTCTATGTTTCAATTGTCTTATCAGAAACAAGGTTATGAATTTCTTCTGCTGAGGCAGAAATTTAAAAAAAAAAAAAAAAAGGAAAAAATGCATTAGTTTTTCACTTGTGTTTTCTAAGGCAAAAGTTTGAGGCTGTCATTCCAGTCCTCTGCTATAGTTTTGGAAATATGCATAACATTCCAGTGAGTATATTGATTATAAATGAAAAAAGTTTTTCTTTAATATTCTAATGAGGTTGTATTTCCTGCATATATAAATCCAGTGTGCCCCAAGTAGGATAGCACCTGCCATGTCAGTGTCATCTCCCATCCTGCCCTTTCCCCACACTTTCCAACCAGTGTTTGACTGGTAAGTTCAGCATGTGGTGTCCCCATCCAGCCCGAGGGCCATCAAGTGTAAGGATTTGTCCCAATGCCTTGTCCCCAGGCAAGCGTGGGGAAATCGGATCTGGGTGCTGAGGAGCTGCTGATCTAGGGGCCTTTAACTGGCCCCCACCACGCTGCCAGCCCTTTCCCCGCTGTCCATCTCTTCCTTTTCTGGTGACCATTGCCAAAGAGGAGGCACATCTGCCCCCAGGGAAGGAAACAACTTTTCTCTGCTTTGGAGAGGGATGTGCCCTCAGCCAGCAGCCAGTCCCTTTCTGTCCAGGTATTTCTGCTCTGCTCTGGTTTCTCTCTGATATCTGGCTTCAGCCATGGCAACCAACCTATGGGGAGGGCTGCTGGGGGGGCACGGGAAACAGGCAGGAGCACCCGAGGCAGAGACAAGCCTTGGGACAGCTGTATTTGGCAGCTACAGAGTGATTTCTAACAGCAAAATCCCTTACCAAGAGGTAGAAGACACCAAAGTGACCTAATGGGGTTCTGGGACAACACAGCCAAGACCTTGGTGACCAGTGTAAAACACCAATACTGAGCAGAAGACAAAAAATTAGGGGAATGGAAAGGGGCATCACAGGAGGCCTCAGGGGAGTGTGCAGAGGCACAAGTGCTGGAGTGCCCAGAGTGCTGCCAGGGTGAGCACCGTTGCCCTGGCCCATTGCAACGGACCCCAAGCAATGAACTGTGACCGCGCCACACCCAATCGTCATCCCCAGGCACCAGCAGAGTCTGGCACAGCCTGGTTCATTCCTGGACCCCTGCTGAGCATGTGCACAAGGCCTGGAGAGTCAAGTGAGGTTTGGCTGGTGCTGGGTCCTGCTTTGGGGGCTGCTGGTGGCAGCTCTTGGTGCCCATCCCTGGAGCTGTCACCTGTGTTTCCCTGGCCCTGCATGGTTCAGGCAGCCGGGCACCACAGGGCGTGCTTGCAGCAGCATGATACAGCGGGCCAGTAGGAAACCAGACTGCCCCCTCTGCGGGGGGCCTGTCCAGCCCATCAACTTCTCAGTGCAAGTGGAAGATGACTTTAAAGTACAGTAAAATGCCTGCCACACAGCCATCAGCTGCTGGCAGCCAGTCAGGAAGAGCTCCCAGATGCCCAGGTGCCCGCAGCCCTCATCACCCCATGGCATCCCGGCATACTCTCCACAGTGTGCACCATTCCTGGCTGAGTAGGGGACTGCAGGGACGGTGGCCAGGGCTCCAGTGGGTGACCTCCAGCACGACATCTTGGCAGCCTTTTTCCAAGGCCACCCTGATATCCTCAAGCCGGTGATGCAACGGGAGCTCCAGGAGGTCTATGAAGTCAAATAAGGGTTCACCTTTTGTATCTGGGATCTGTGTATTTCTCATGCCAGCCAGTTAAGGCTAATTTGCTTTAAAAAGCTCTTGTAAAATTTCTGTGTGGACTAAAGAGAGAATTACTGGCTCAGTAATCCCTGTAGGGACTTCTGAGAAGTGATACCTTTGGGACAAGAGAAAGGAGTTGTGGCTCTGCATTTCCATGAAGGTAAAGGGCAAAGATGTTGTTCTCAAAAACATGCCACACAGGCCTGTGAAAGAAATAATTTTACAGCGCAGAGGCCCAGAGCAAGTTGGAACACAAAGGCCAACTGGAGTGAGAACAACAAAAGCAAAGTGTTCTGTGCCCCAGAACAAGGGCTTGACTTTTCAGGGATTGTAAAGAACATATCTTGTTGCTGCTATGAGCATGCTGGAGGTTGCCAAGTAACTACATCCATCACTGGTCTATGTGTATCAAAAATCTCTTCAAAGCTGGCGGGGTTTTTATGCCAACTAAATGAAAAGAATTATTTGACTTCTCAGTGAGAAACGTCAGAAACAAAAGAGACATCACAGCCCCTGCATCCAGCACACAGCTAACACAGTTAAAGCCGTCATCGCCTGCAAATATTCACCTTGCTCCTCTGCTTGAGATTATGCACGCTTTTCTTCCAGAAAGATCTTTATTTAAAAGATCAAGGGCTTATGGATGCACTTTTAATACCAGAAAGATTACTGTGTGCTACTGCAATACTGCAACAGTTTTCTGTTACAGCTTGAATCCATGTTAAGGAAGCAGTATATTGGATTTCTTAACTGTTGCTTTTAGTGACAGCTTGCATCCTTGTGGGGACATCTCAAAAGTCAGCCAGGCCTTTCTTATCCAGAACTGAAAAACAGTTATGCAGGAGATTCTTCTTTGTGGGTGCTTTGTTTTGTAATTCACATCTTTTCCTGTGTTTGATAGGTTTCATTGTTGCTGTGTCCTCCCTGAATGAACTTTACATGAAAATTATGAGGCAATACTCCTCTTGATTGTACATTTTTAGGTATAAACATACTCTACATCAAATGAAGGCACTAACAGAGCTCTTAACGGAATTGTCCTCTCTCCTAGATGTGTGGCTGGCTTTCCTCATGACAAGCCATGTGAAACTCCTCTTCTAGAAAGAGCCTACCAAAACCACTCAAGCCCATCCATATTCCTTTTATCAGGACTAACTTGCTTTAATTTAATTTTTACACTTCTTTGGCTTCAGGGAAATGCTTGCAATTTACCAACTCAGAATCAGGAAAACAGCCTCTATTTTGAAAGATCATGAGTCTTTTTCTTGGGTTTTTTTTTTTAATCAGAAGGTACTCACTTTTGATGAGATGCACCCTGACTGCACCATCTTAGCTGGAGCATACAGAAAAGAATACTTTGCCCCTTCTCAGCGTGCTGTAACATGTGGCAAGGCAATTCACAACAACTGTACCTCACTCATCCTCTTTATATGATTTAAGAGAGAAGCAGCTATGCACCACTTCTTGGCATTATGTGAGTTTCATCTGCAGTATTAATCTATGTCATTGCCATGGCTCCCACCACTATCCTTTCTTCATCCCAAACACTCCTTCCTACAGTAATCATTTGTCCAAGCCAAACTCTTGCTTTCTGTTTCCTGCTGGTACTTTGGTACACTCCCATCACCGAGTGCAAATCACCCTTTGCCAATACCAGTCATACTTTCTGTCATGCTGATCCCTTTCTGCACCTTTTGCAGTTTTATCCTTGGCATTATTGTGTCTGTATGTTGTGTTTCAAAATAATGTGATTTTTATATTTAGAAATTCATTAATATTCAGAGTCTGTGCACTGTACAACCTGCTTATTAAATAATGAGCACATAGCACGCAGAACTCGCACTTGCTCTCTTGCATTAGTAAGAGCTGGTTGTGGCAAGCATTAGTAAATTTAATAAAATTGTTATTACATATTCACCATGTATGCCTTTGAAGCCTGTACATGTTGTGCCATGAATGCATAATTAGCATGGGGAACACAGACCAGAACTCCACAAGCCTCTCTTTGGGACTTTATGACACCACTGAGTAGAAAAAAGAGTTCACTCGTCTCCAGTCAGTAAGAAATTCAATTGAGTGAATGTCAAATGTAAGTACATACAGCGTACAAGGCTTGAGTATAATTGTAACTGTGAGATCTAGTCGCTGCCTAGAACAAATGTTTGTACACAGCAATTTAAATGTTAACAGACAATACCAAATTTTGAAATTAAATTCAACTACTTATAAAAACTGTGAGTGCTAAAAATTGAATCTGGGAACAACATTTGCATATATGGGTCTCACTCATAGAAAGGGCTGGACAGAAATTTCAGCTCAAAATCTTAAAAAGCTTTGACTGTGTGTAGCACCCAGTCTAGAAGTCTTGATCCCATTCTTAGTAACAGAATTAATAGGTTCCTGTACACTGTAGTCATCTGGAATAAATTCCAGGTAGATTTTAGAAAGGATTGGATATGGAGAGAAAAGCCCTCAAATCATCTTGTCATTTTTCCATGCTTGAGGCAAATAGCAACAGAAAAAAGAAAAAAAAAAAAGTAAAAAAAAACCCAAGAAAGGCTGTTTTTCACAGTCTTATGGTTGAATCACTGTAAGATCATCTTTATTTACCTGAACAGCCCTTATGAGATTCACTCACTACTGGTTTCTCCTCTCACTGCCCAGCACTATCCTATTTCAGTACACAGAACTATAGCCACAAGTGACGCTTTACATCTTTATCAGTTTAGGATGGTACCTTGGTCTTTAATGCCGTCAATGTGNTAGTTTTGTGGCTGAAAAGCACACCACTTTCTCAGCTTTCTCCACCAGGCAGTTATCTGTTTCTCATGCATAAAAACAGCACTGCATGGTTGGATACATACCATTTAACCTGCTTTTAAATTAGGATAATTTTAAACAAACAAATAAAAAGTATTTGCACTGCTTCAGCTACTGAAATATCTACTGCTGTTTGATTGTTTCCCCTGAAAACAATGAGAAGATGGTCACTGCGCTGCAGGCAGGTTGGCACGTCCATTCGCTTGTACACTGTGTCTGGCTTCTTAAGAGGAAGTTGCAGGGCACTTTTAGTTTCCCTGGACTGTGAAACAGCCAGCACCTCCAAAGCAAGGTCACAGGCCTCAAGGACAGCAGGTATTCATCAGTCTGCACATCTGTGCCATCCACCAGCCCCCAGTGCTCTGCTCTTGTGACTATGTAAGGCACAGCATTCTTCCAAACACTTCATGACATCACTGCTTCGCCAGAAGGTTGTCATGGCCTTGTGGGCACTAAGACCATAAATGTATCCAAACGTCAAATGGATCAGACAGTTGGTAATATAATCATACCTCTCATTTTTCAGAGTATTGATGGGTGGTTTTAGTTTGTTTGGTTTGACTTCTGGAGGTTGCTTTGATGGGAAAAGAAATTAAGAAGATGCTGGTTTTGACAGCATCTCCTTCAGAACAAATTTGTAGTGGAGGTTAGGGGAGGGTGAGGCAATGTAGCTTGCCAAGGAATTTACACATCAAGCCATACAGCTGAAAATATGAAAATGTCAGCTTGTCTGTCATCCCCTCTTTCTTTCAGTGTCATATGTAGTGAGTGTAGGGCTCTATTAACAGGCATTTGAGAGTCTACATCATGCTGTCTTGGCGCAAGCTTTTGGGTATGGAAGTAACTAATTGAGCTGTTTCTGTGCAGGGAGACAAGAGACTTGTGCAAGGACCTTGAGACCTCTTGCTGTTTTCCTTTCCTTTGTGCCCTCTATTTTCCTGTAAACAAGCAAACAGAAGACAGAGGGGCAGAAAATATTGGAGATAGATCCTGCATAAGCATGGTAATTTATGAAATATACAATCAGATTTTGACAGAGCAGCCTGAGAAATAAAATGAGTTCCAGAAGGGAAATAAAACAATAGCAACAAAACCCTCCCCCATACTCCCACACCCTTAGCAGATCACACCATAGGGCAGCATGTTATCTGTTTATTACAGCACCCAGATTAGCAGAGCAAGTGGGTTAGCTACAAGAAAGCAAAAAAGGACTTGAGAAGACTCTTGAGTTTATCTCAGAGGCTTAAATCTAATCATCTATCTCTCTTTAGCTGTGTAATGCCTAACAAGAATTCAGCTGCTCAGGCAGGTTTTTAATTGCAATACCCATAGGAAAGAGTCCCAAAAGACTAAACATGTACCCAAGCAATTTCTTCTACCATAGGTGGTTTTATTTCCATAATACCTACATTATTATGACTCTCTGACAGTTTACTGCATCCTTTCCCAGCTAAGGTGGTTCGTCTCATTTTCAAAATTCGCTGGTGTTAGCACTGGAAGGATCCACTCAGCCTCTGACAGGGCGACCATCCCGTTCATTCCCAGGTTTGACCTATGATAGCCGACAGATGCAGACGTGAGCCACAGACGTGCAGTTCCCTGGTGCTCAGCTGCTCTTGCCCTGTCACTGCAAGTCTGAAGTTTCAATGCTGGTGTTGAGACACTCCAAACCAAGCAGCGAAGGTCTGGACTGCATGTGAGCCCTCAGAGGGCTCTTGCTAAAGGACTTAAAAGTACTCTCATGAGAAAGGGCACTTCTAAGGGCTGAAGGAGTGCTACTGTGGTGTAACTTTACTGTAAGTAGATTGAATCATCTTCCTTTCATTTGTTGATCTGTGAATTTTATAAATACCTGTAACCATGTTGTCTGTTTTGGACCTGTCAGCACTCATCAGAGGACCGGACAGGTGAGCTTCTTGGCAGGTAAAGAGCTGCACACAGGAGAGGCAGTGGCAACTGCCATGACTACCGGTGATGCTGAAGGCCCACTAGCATGCAGTAAGATACCAAGGTGCTGGGCTGACACTGGGGGATTACAGCAAGTTTATCAAAATCCTCTCCTCACTATGTGTTGCTCTCCTATTCCATCATAGCTACCTAGGCCAAAAAAAGAAGAGAAAGACAGGGATTTGCTGTAGAAACTTCATTGAAGTAAGTTATTGCTGCCATAAGTCATCGTGTGAAGATGCTAGATATTATTGGAATACAGGGCAATGATAGAGCAGAAGTGAAGAGTGGTAGGATGCCTATGCCTACAGAGTGCTGTTCTAGCATGTTGTGACATACTATCTCCTATCTACAGTCCCTCTGATGCCCATAGTTTGCTTTCAGCTGCAGGATGGGATTAGGACAGTTGAGACAGATTTTAGACAGAGTGTAAACCACAAGGAGCACTTTCCACTTGTTATAGTTTCTTTGGCTGATTGCCATTTCCACCTTGAAAGCAGCAGTAGGAAATCCAAGTCCTGTCTGACTGATCAGGCTGAAAAACAACATAGCCTCTGTCAAGAAACATTTTGCTGCTCACTCTTGTTGCTGTCCGCTCATATGAATAAGTATGGCATTTAATACATGCCTGCATGTTATTTTTTTTCCACCTGACTTTACATTAATACATAGCCTATATATTGGAGAACACATTGAAAGAGCTGTAAGTCTGTAGAAGTGAGAGGATCCAGAGATTCCCCCTCATTTCTAGTTAACTCTTTTTAAATTATAGTGACATAAATCAGAACTAAATAACCTTGTGCTCCATATCTCTATTTTCTAGTGTTCTCTGAGCAGAGAAATTCACTCCATGTTTTGGTTAGTCTGTATAACAGTATTGTCAGGATTGTTATTCTTCTAAATAGGGTCCAAATCGCTATCATAGCATTTCCTAATGCACAATCACATCAATACATTTGACATGATGTTTAGCCTGATGTCCCTTCCAAAGAATAAGATTTGGTTTTGCTAGTCTGCTGTGGACGTTTTGTGGGTGAAGATTTCACCGGCTAAGCAACTGTTTTTCCCCCTTCACTCAACTTCCAATACTTCATCTGCAGCAGTGCAGGCAGAAAATTGTACAGAGATTTTGTAAATACAGCTATTAATAATAGCATCATAGTGACATACTGAAGGCTATACCTAATAATGGGGGAAAAAATCTTAGAAAAAAGCTTATTTATATCATTGAGTAAAAGTATTGGGATTTTTATTAATCCTTCTTAAACTTAGTAACTATGAAAGGAGCAACCTTAATGTTATGTATAATTCCTAGAATATGTCTCCTTCCGGCAGTGAAAAATAGGACAAATGTGTTTCTGAAAAAAAAGCTGTTTGTAAGCCAGATTTCATTATTTCATGGTCCAAAGCTGCTGTAGAACAGCCAGAAATATGTTTTGCAGTATGCCTAATGACTTTTCCACTGAAATAAAACACATCCTAGAGTGCATGTACGATTAATTGTATTCTGGATACCCCAACTCTGTGGAAAATTACATCAGTCTTCTTAAATTTCAACCCTGACTTACTTTACCACAAGACAAGTTTCTAGTGTCTGTCACTTATCAGTTATCAAGGTTAACATTTTTAAATGTGACCTGTAGGAAAAGTGTATTTTTTTTCCTACTTCCATAGCTCAAAAATGGCTGAACCACTTTTGCTAATGCCTCAAAATTAAAAAAGAAAAAAAGAGACAATGAAAGAAAGGAGGAAGAAGAAAAAGACAATCCCTTATGGCAGACATGAATGATGAAGCTGAAAGATTTTTTTTTGTCTGAGATCATCATGAGTAACGTTAAAAGAGGGTTGCACTTATAACTGAAACTTTAGCTCTATTGTGGCATCTGCAAGCCCAGGCTGCTAAGTATATAGACAAAGGCACATTCAGTATATATGTGCACAAAATCATTTGAACGTTACCAAGATATTTTCCTTGTTTTAAATGGTGCATAGCACTTGTTCCTCTCCAGCAGTCTGATGATACCTTATGTCTCTTTTTATTGTATTTTTCAGGAATATAAACAAAAAAAGAAGGCATTCTTAGTTAAGTAGCTCATGTTAAGCTCCCGGGAGGTGATAGGAGACTTACTGTTTAGTCAACAAATAGCCAGCAATTCAAACAGAAATCTATCTATCTGGGACCAAAGTCCATCTCTGTGGATTCCCGTGTAAATCATGCTTCCACCCCACTCCCAAATTAATCACACTATCATGAAAGAGTGAAAAATTAAATACAACCTTGCACCTCTCTGAAATGTTAAAATCTGTCATTTTTAAACACTGTAGAGATAAAAATAAAATTAAAATGTTAATTATTTAAGACACCACCCTGAAGATTCTCTCTTAAAATTAATAGGTGTTGACAACCTACCCCGTGACCAACATCAGCAGCGTAGGCAGGATGCTGCCCACCTTCCAAGTAAGGTACGATTCACTCAAATCACACTACCATCGGTGGAGCCAAGGGGTGGCACGACTCTCACTCGCATTCAAAAGGCATTTGCATGATTGGCTGCTGCTGCCAGATGACACCAATTGTCCCTGGCGGTCTGCGGGAGCTATGTTATCACTTATGATCCTGTGTTTGCTATCAGTGATTGGGTGAGTCACATTATGGGTGCATTGTTGCTCATCTTTCCTACTGCCTCATTAAAGCTTTGTTTTATAACATGTTGTCAGACTCCATTACTATTTGGACCACAGGCATGTAACAAATAAACTGGCTATAACAGAGGTATGGATCTGTTAGACCAGTGCTCAGTGCAGAGCTGTTTGCCATCAGTTAACTCCATGATTATCAGGCTACCCGGAGGTGGGGAATTACATTGGGAACAACCTTCCCAATCTCTGTATAATTCAATGGCTCCATCTATGATCATCTCTCTCCTGAGGCTCCATCATGAACAATGCCACCCTCCCTAGGGATCCAAGCTGAGCTCTTGCCTGACTCTTGCTCAAAATTAAATTATCTGGAGTCTAAAGAAGAAGCGAGCAAGGTTGTTCATAAACATTAGCCTGAATTAAAAACTATAAAATCAGCTAATTGACAAGAAATAAGATTCAGAGCCATGGATTTGAAATATCCAAAGCAAGAGCCAGAGAGGGAGAGAAAGGCAGTATTTATCACCAAGTATTTTCCAGAAAATTGCCTAGACCTGACACAAAGCCCTGTTTGAAGCTTCTCATGGTTTCAGCTGGGGCTGGCCCACCATACTTACCACGGCAAGTATTGTGTTCCCTACTGCATAAAGATGGGTCTCCATGCTCCCATCAAGCTGGGCACCTGAGTTCCCAGCCTGTTGCTTTCTGTATTGCAGCTTGAGAATACTTTTTAAGTTTAACTAAAAACCGTCGCTTACAAAGTGAGCTTTGACTTCATAGTCTGTTTAGGCACTAATGGAGCATAGGGAAAAACAGAAAATTCAGTCACGGGGAGGCAGAATAGCCAATCCACGACTTCAGGGGAAAACACCCCCAAGAGCTCCTATGGGCTTCTGCTGAGATGCAGAGAAGATTGCCAAATCTGGGGAGGGAAAAAGTCATAGCTGCTTCTCACTGGAAGAAATGGTCTAGACTCTCTTAAGAGTGGCAAAATCTAGAAGACGCCTGCCTTTGATATAATTTCTAGCTCTGAATGTACCACTGATTTTTCCTCTGACCCTTTCACTTAAAGCGGAGAATTCAAAATTATCCAGAAATATGCAGTGTATGCACAGTGACACTATTATTCTCCTCTAGCTAGTAATTTATGTTTAAAGTTGATCAGGGTACACATTAGTTGTATTCATCCTGCATGGGGCAGATTGTGTTCACCTGTCTAGCCCACATCACAGCCATACCTCACAGCGACTGGTAACCTCATCTGCTTTTTCTCATCTGCAGTGACTGGAGTGGCAAGCACGGAGCATATGGTGACCTCCAGGATGAGGTCACGTGAAAATGCCTTCCAGGGACATGCTGAATTTATGCTTCTCATGCAGCTGAGCAGCTGTTTGAGTGGTGCTCAGAGGGCCCAATCCAAAAGCCAGTGGTTGGAGGCTAATCATTGCAAATTGACATTTTTTTAAAACCTCAGACATGATTTCTTCAAGCAGTAACTGAAGGCCTTGGTGTGGTTGCAAGTAAGAAGGTTGGCTTGGTGGGTCTTCTCCCAGTGTAACAGAGAGGAGGCCTGAGAAAGAGTCAGGGGGCATGTTAAAGCAAGCCTGCTCAGAGAAGGGCTAGGATTTGATGCAGCATCTGAGCAGAGACTTCCCTATATGGCTCCAGAGTGCAAAAAAGTGTGGAATGCTGATTTATCCCCAAACGCAGCCTGACAAAATATAAGTCAAAAAAGGGATTTCAGTAAAATAATAAGCACAACCTATTCAGTGAAGTCCAGACCACTGTCAAGCTTTCTCACAGCATGTTGTGGAAGAGGTGCAGACTTGTGGCTGATGTAAATCCACAGAACTTCATCAAAATCAGTAGGGTTCCTCTAATGTAAACCAGCTGAGGATTGTGTCTCAAATCTCTTAGTCATAACAGCATGCTGTAAGCCAAAAGAAAATTAGTAGAGGAAATAACACACAAAATTGGTGCTGTGCTGATTTTCTGTGATAAACAACTTATCATAAATATTTAAATACCATTATAACTTTTTATTTATTCTTAAACACTGTATGCTAATTTTGTAATGCTAAAATCATTCAGTCCACTTATTTGCATAATTGCTGCACTGCAATCTTTGAATCAAGATACTTAAAAATGATAGCATGATTGTGTGTTCAGTTGAATTAAGAAAAAAACACACAAAAAAAGAAACCTTTCAATGCAAAAATGCATTATAATAACTAACATAGATAAAAGGAAAGAAAAATTACGATTTGGTTGAGGGCAGAGAAAAGCTTTCCATAAATTAAAATTGTCTGCTGGGTGCTAAGACATCATAATAGTCTGAGCAAATGTTGAGTGAGATGCTCTGGGTAGAATGAATAGTGCTGCAGTGATTAAAATATTAACCGGTGATTAACTGTAATTGGCAGCAATTCAGCAAAAGTGATTTTTCCTAGAGATGGGAATAGTGGCATCAGCTAGAAAAAAAAGATGTAATCTGGGAAAATAAATGAGTGCTGCAGATTTTCTGTCTAATTCATCTGTTAAGTGTATCCTCCTACATAGTTACACCCTGTCCCAGGTCTGTGTGTGTAGCACCTCCAAACTTCTGGGCTTTTAGAGGAAGCAAGCTGCAAACACAAGCACCTAACAGCCAGTTGGGCAGAATCAGATGAAGCAGTGGTTCATAGTCTGTTATGTAATAGGCTTTAGCAGAGCTTCATCATTGCATGTTCTCACACATACAAATGAATTGTAAACCCAAGGGGAGAACTGAGTCCACAAATGGGTCTAACTCAGGCCATAGAGTCCCTAGCCCCATCTTTCCAAAGGTTGGAGGCAGCTCAGCCCTGGAGGAGCACAGGCACCAGCCCTTCTCTGCAGGCTTTACAAACCTGCCAATGGAAACACGCCGTGTCCAAGACTACCAGGAGCCAACATTTCATGGTGCCCATTTCAGCCCTGCTGAAATACTTTTTATGGTATAATCCAATAGTTCAGAATGGGACAGAATATGGATGAGGAGGAGTAGAAGCAATTCTTTCAAATGTTTATTTGGAAAAGTTTATTTTAAAATCCTCCCTGAACACCTTTCCACCTGCACCATATATCAGATAACAGCAAGGTGACCCATCAAGAAACAGATCTGAGTGGAAGTGCTGGTGCTCAAAAATTACTCTAAAAGAGGAGTAGAATATGAAAGCAGGACTTTACAAAACATCCTTGGGAGAAATTTCATGGAAAATTTTCATGCAAAAAAGGAGAAGGCCGCCGGACTGGATGCTCCCAGCTGAAGCATGAGACTTTGGTGAATAAACATCTAAAAAATCTAAAATGAGTTTTTCCACATAATTTGGGGAAAAGAATGCTTTCTGCAGGCAGTTGGAAGAAATCATCATCTTTTTTCATAAAATCTTGAAATTTATCAGGGTATGAGATAGCTTTGACATTCTACTATGTTTAAGGTAAGCACAGACGGAAGAGACCAAGCAAAAAAGAAAAAGCTCTCAGTATTTAATCAGATGCACTCTGAAACACTCAATTAGGTGCTGCAGAAGATAATGTGAGGTGAAGAAGGAGAGATGGGAAGTTGAAGACTTCATGGTGAATGTCTTCCAGAGGAGAAGAGCATCTCTTGCTGAACCTGAAGAAGCAGCAGAACTTGAAATAATTTCAGAGATTTTCACAGGCAGAAATGACACATCTCTACTTTCAAAGGGCAGTACCAGGCAGTAAACATGTCCCTGGAAACTGCAGTATCTAATACACAGGAAGCAGGTGCTGAGATGACCTGTAATGATCTGGACAGCCATGACGGGGTTGGAGATGTGCAGGCAGCTCTGCTCAGTCTGTAGGCTGGCAGTCAAGACCATGTTGTGTCCAGCACCAGCAGGGATGACCATAGCTGTAAAGACTTGTAGCACAGAGATAGTTCAGGAACTATAAGAGATACAGGTCTCTAGTGTATAGTATAGTGCTTAAGAGCATGCCTACTTCCAAACACAAATTAAATCCATAGTTATTTGCCAGTGCTTTCAAGAGTGTGTTACTTAGGCTTCAGTTTGAAACATGATCAAAAAAACAAAGGTGCATATCTGCTGGGATGCACCTCACCCTTAAGAGGTAAAAAAGGAGTTTCTGTCCTCTCCCCTTTTTACCTAGAGTATCACCTTTGTGTTCACTCTTTCTTATATGTTTGTACAGCGCCTGCTGCAGATAAACCCTGGACCTTGACAAATCCAGCAGAAGTACACAGATATTATGACAAATCTGGTTATAACCTGCAGACACTGTGTTTACAGATTGTATAGGGGCAACAACACAAAACATAACAAACAAACAGTGGTTCTGTTGGTTTTAGTGCTACTATTTGTTTCATAATTAAGCAAAGAAGGTGGCATTTCAAAGTAATATTTAAACACACTAAAATCACAACTGTGAAAGGAAGATTATGACAGTTGTGCAATCTGAGCTTTCTCTTCTTTACAGATATCAGCAACAGCATTGACCTGCTGTGAGGAGCAGGGAAAATGCTGCTTCTCAGAAACTTTAATTAGTGTTTGTCTGACCCACTTCTAGTGCTGAAAATGAATTACTTTTTTAATGTGTTTAGTTTTAAACTACAACCCATAGCAGCTGGGATTCAATACCTAACCGAGTTACTAAAATCACATACCTAGAAGGTCATGCATCAAAGCTGCCTTCCCAGCACAAGAGTAGTCACATAATCTCTCTCCAATTCTATTGCCTTTTGCACTAGAGGAGAAGGAAAGCTTTAAAACACAGGTGCAGCACTGGGGTACCCCATTGACTGATGCAGTGAAGCAATGACAGTCCCGGACTGGTTGGACTCTCTCAGTTTTAGACTGGACTTTATATTACGTGGGATTTGTTGACAGCTACAAGCCCAGCAGCCGTCAACGTTCTCTTTGCTCGTGACAGAATCAAGAAAGCCTTCCATATTCAAGTGTGTCAGCTGAGTGCTTTTCCTCAGCCCTTACTCACTCCCTCCATTTTTTTAAAGGATACTCAGAAATACAGAGTTTACAGAGAAACTGACAGCAACGTGGGAGCTAGAAAGCAAGCCAGATGTTCTTGGGCTTTATTTGTTTTACAGGCATTGGGTTCTTGTGTGCCTAAATTACTAATTCTAATTTTAATATTCTGGTTTTCTATCAGCAGACATATTGCTTCTGGCATAAGACTTGCAGTGCTCACTTGAAGCAGTTTTTATCAGTCATTGACTGGTATAGTCATTGGAAGCTGCTGTCGCCTCANTCTTTGAATGGTTAAGTAGAGTATGAAACACAACCATGGGGTCTACAGTCAATTCTTGTTACAGGCAAGTAAAGCCAACTTATTCCAAAATTTTAAGTATTTTAGTTGAGCTAGGAACCATAATCCTACATCAAGGAAAAGATATTCTAGATCCAAACAACTGCTGCTTTGTGGGTGTCTCACACAGCAGTTGTGGTATAGACTCTCAGAGCTGAGACTACATCCTGCTTCTCTGGAGAAAAAATGGATGTCTAAAGCAAGCAGCATCCATTGCACTAGCTAATCATTCAGTTTAACAGTGATGTGAAAATTACAATTAGACAGAGGAGAACATAATGCGGCAGATGTAAAGTCAGCTGAAATGTCAGCCGCACGACAATTCAGAGACTTTTATTTACCACCTGTGAATTCTGTTTGACAGAGGGAGTTGTTAAGAGAACTCTGTATTTTTGAATACCTGCATAAAAGTATTTATTTGACACTGCAAATGAAGGTAGATCAAATTCCTCTTCATCTGCCAACCAGGAAAGTGTATTGTTAAAACTTATGGGCCACCTACAGAAACACTCTTGGACAAGGGGTTAAATGGAGTGAGGAGAGCTGATTTCCTTTTTCCCATCCAAAGAGAGAGGGCTGGAGAAACAGTGGAACAAAGTCTGGTTTTAAAAGGACAATGGCTAAATAAATAAAGTTACGTCTGAATTTCAGTGGTGAATAAGAGTACAACATAAAGAATGTGAGGTTTGGTTGTGTCTTTGTTAAGTTCTTGGTTCTCCTACATTGCTTTCAGACAGTCTGGGAGTACCCTGGAGGGGAAACAAACCTGCTTGTGGGAAAGAGCCATGAAGCAGGATAAATCAGGGAGAAGAGCTGCTGCATGTTGTTGACGGGTTGTGGTGCATGCAAAGAAACTGCTGAGAGCAGGAGCAAGCAGGCAGGTCTCACAGGGGAAGAAAAAGTCACTTTCTAGACTGTGGAAGGGGCTGGGCAGTTAGCTGCAAGCCAGAAAGCCTCTGAGCTGGCTGGAACCAAGCCTAAAAGCAAGACATTTCTTTGGAAGGGAAACAGTGAGTTCAAAAAGAAGTGCATGTGAACCCCTTCTAGCTCTAGTCTGTCACACCGTATCAGCTAGACTTTTATCCACTTAACAAGTTGAGAATCCTAGCTTACATTCTAATAATACTGCTTCCACATCATGGTATTTTAATTTAAAAGCCTTTTGGTCTCCATAGGGTTGCTCCATACAGGAGATAGTTTAGGCATAGCTGACTGAGAGTCCCAGCAGTCTTGAACAGCTGTGACAAAAAGACAGATGGGTGGACAGGGTTGGAGGTAAATGGGAGGGTCTTTGTAAGGGCAACTGTCATGTGGAAAACAGGCCATGGCTGCAGGAGGAAGAGCTGGAGCAGCTCCAGTAGGTGTTGACCTGCAGTCACTATAGGATGGAGTCCAGTCCAATTCCATGGTGACTACCTGTCTTGGGGAAGCTCAGTCTGGTCTCACTAGACTAGAGGTTTTCATAACCATGTTTATGAGCAGCAATGAGGTCTGATGGAGCATAGGGGGTGGCTGGTGGGATCCTCCATGGATAAGTTAATTCCAGCCTAGTTTTCATCTTCCTTTCTGGTATGGCTGGTGGTATTCCTATAAATCTAGTGTAGTAGGCAATATTAGTAATTTCAGTTTCGCACATTTGGGAGTATAAAATAAATTGTACCGTATCCACTCACAGCAGAGTGTAAGCCAAAGGATGCGGGCTTGATCAGAGCACTCCCAAGGCTGAATGAACTATTTCTTCTTCCTCATCTGCAGACACATCCCACAAGGTCCTGTGTAGTAAGCACGGTTGTAAAACATGACTGATCTATGATCGTTTCTGCCCTGGCGGTCTGTCCATCAACAGGGGTAACTCCTATTCTGATGAGAAAGTCTGCCTATGCTCCTGGCAAAACCAGTAGGTAAGCAAGCTTCCAGCTGCCGCAAGTGGGAAACACAAAATGACTGTGCCTGAGAAATCTGCTTCTTGGTCTTTATAAATTTGTGGTGTTCTCACTAACCTTCATTTGTGGAGGCTCTGGGACTGCCACTTCTTAATGGTGGCCACAGAAAGCACTTTAATAGGTAAAGTTATAATAGCCCCTTTGTTGTCATTAGGGAAGAAAGCAGTGAATGCATGACATGTGAATGTCCTTTGAAACCCTGTCCTGGATGCACTAAACCAAAACTGGAGTACTGCACCCAGCTCTGGAGTCCTCAGTACAAGAAAGACATG
>WAAD01013416.1:4025-69813 GCA_013389945.1 Fregata magnificens | reverse complement strand
GGTGTGAACAAATCCTTTGAAAAGGTAGGTAGATATACTGAATCCCATTCAGTTCAGTAGGAATTCTAGAGTATGGAAATGAATGTCAGGACATTCACTTTCCGAGCAGCTAAAATAAAGTCTTAAGATGGATTTCCAGAATTTAAGATTGGCCAAACCCTAATTGAAGAGGCAGCTATTAGGACCATCGTAATATTACCAATAAGCTTGCATCTTCCAATAAAGAGGATAAAAGTATAAGCAAGGTAATACACAGCTTCAAATTTTAGGGTGGAATATATTTTATTTGGGGCCTATTAATTTGAATTTTTAGCTTTCTTGACATTGGGCCAGTTTCACAGTTCTGATATACAGCCATATTCTACAGGACAATGCTGAGATAAAGAAACACCTTGTCTAATATATGTAGACAGAAAACAACGCAATGTTTGTCTTTCTTGGGACTAAGTATTAAAACAGGCTGGAATTTTCACAGTATTTTCACATCCACCTTTTGAAATCAAAACTTCCACTCCAGTTTCAACTTAGTATCTGTTGCAAAACACTTTTCAACTCTAAAGTGGAATTTCTAGGCAAGTGCATACAGAGGTGCAAGAAAGACCAAGATTTCAGGTGTTTATGTGGGACATGGTAAACTCAGCTTCGTATCCCAGCTCCCCATCAGGCACAGTATGAATGTGAACCTAGGTCTCCAACTTTCTGAGTCCCCTAGCCCTCAGGGTACAGTCTCAGCTATTCCACTTTGCATAAATAATGAAATGGGGTTTTGAACAAACTTTTAAGCTAGGTTTTCCACATCTGCTGTAAATGCCCCAAATCACTGGTTTATTTTCCAGTTTGAAGGGGAAGTATACCTTAGCAAAACAGACTAGCAAGAAATTCCTAGTTTCACCCCATTATGGAAAAGTAATTTTTCTTTTGTCTAAAAAAAGTGGGAGGGATTTTAATCTCAACCAATAAACACGTGACCTTTTCTCCAGGAACTGGAGAATCCAAAAAATTGGATCTTTTCCCATTCTCTGTAAGAGAAAAAACTTTGTATTAAGTAAAAAAACTTTGTATTTTTCATGAAGACTTCCCTTACACCTAGGATGACTGTAATTTGTCTCACAGTAACCTCTAATGTCTTTGATTTGTTTTCATTAATGCTTTTATACCAATAGCAGAAGAAAGGACAAGGGATCGCTTTGACGTTATGTTCTAAAAGAAACCTGTACCATTCTAGCAATTAATACGTTCACAAATGAATAAAATCTGATGTATTACATTATATGTAAATGGCAGCCCCATTAGGTTTGAAGAAGGTCTGATGCTATATTGTTAATTTTTACCCGATCATGGTCTAAATTGTTTTCTGTGTTTTTTTGTTAAATGATCTTGAGTAATTGATTCATTCTTCCAAAGCTTAATAAAAAGTGTATCAAATAGCAACTCACGTCACTCACTTTTTGTACGCAAACCTCCGCATGTCTTCACAACAATGCTGCCTGTTGAGAAGCTACCAATGGAGATTTTCAGACCCTATACTAAAACACAGACTGAACCCTGCATTAGCATTAGCTCAAGTATATAGGGTTGGATGGGACAGTCTGGATCATCGAGTTCATTTGCTATTTTTGAAAAAAGCAACAATGTATGCTTCTTTTCATAAGCTGATGAAATATGACTTTTAAAACCTGTAGGAATTTTTTACCCTCAAAACTCCTGCTGGAAGCCTATTTCTTAACTTTTGTCTGATGGTTAAAAATTTTCCAATTTCAAGCCTAAATATGTATGGCCAGTATCTCCCTTTTTGATCTTGTTCCAACATTGTCCTCTAGGTTAAGTAATCCTTTTCCCTCCCTGGGTTTGCCCATCTAATGCAATTTCAGAGGACAATCGCGTACCCTGTCAACTTCTGTTCTGCTAGGCTAGGGAAGCCAAGCTCTTTTGGTCTCCTCATTTATCTGAAATTAAAACTCTGATGCACACTCCACATCATCCAATTATGCTGCTCCAGGCAGACAGGAAATTTGAAAAGAGAACCTGCCAAAATTGACTCCACTAAGCCGTTCTGAAATTTATAATAGTCCCTAATTTGGAAGTGAGCTTGACTGAAAAAAAAAAATCAATAATTTAACAAAATCTTGAAAATAGGTACCATCCAGACCGGTGTTAAAATCAGGCATCTGAGATCAAGTAGCCTAAAAAACCTGAAGCTTGGCTATAAATTGCAAGCACAATCCAATTTATACTCACCTACAGCAAATCCTTCATATCATAAACTACATGTCTTTTTTTTATATGAAGTTCTTAAATTATACAGAAGCCCCTCAGGTGTTGCAATTTTTTGGTACAGATGCTGCCTGACTGTTAGGGTGCGAACATGATCTGTGATGTAAACATATTTCTCTATGATACAACTTTTAATTTTTTTTTCCAAGAACTTCTTATGCTTTCAATCTTGGCCATAAACCATAGTATCAGGCATATTTGCTTGTCTGTTTAATTTTTACACTTACCGCAGAACCATGCTTACAAAGTGCAAAGAGATGGCCTTGATGTATCATAACATACTTAAACAGTAAAGAAATTCCAGAAAAACGTGCTAAAACACATTTAAAAACATCTAATTTTGTACTCACTAAGGCATGTATTGTCCTGGAAGAAATTCAGAAATTTCAGGCATTCATCTATGTCGTTACCGCTGTTGCTGCAGTCACACCATGGGGCAACACTGAGACTGTTTGAGTCTATGTAGTTTGGTGTCATCACTGTGCCTATTAACAAAGAGTGAAGTACAGTACTGTGAGTAACCTTTGTACTGAAATATTTTTTCCGTACTAAGAAGATAGCAAACAGCACTTGGTAAGTCATGTACTCGGAGATGGATTCACAATGCAGACCCATAGCAGGGCTCTAACTTCCAGACTTAACAGTTCCTGGCTCCCTTTGTCGTTTGACACCCAGTCCTGTGCCGTACTTCACACCCTTGGTTGTTTGAATGCAACCACTTTAGGGACTGTAACATGATTCACACATTAAAGACCTGTCGCTTTCCTCAAAAAAGCTTTATATTGTGTTCCCACAGAGAGCTGCATCAGCAAAATTGACAGGTGGAAAACTGTGGCACAGGGGAGGGATGGATTGGGAGAAGGTGGGAACCTCTTAAAAGGGCTTTGCTGCCAAATCAAACATATGTGGACCTGTGCCCTTAGAGTTGCCCTCTAAAAATCCAATTTTTCTTCCTCGCTTGTGTTTTCTCTCATTTTTGTTCTAGCTGCAAATAAATGGCTGAAACTAGACATCCAGACCTGAGCTTCCACCTTGAGTCTGCAGCCAGCCTAGAAAAACAGTTCTGAAACGCATGAGCAAGGAGAATGCTAGTCATGCTGAGAGGAGCCCTAATATGTCTTGGAGGACCGTTGACCCGAGGGCGCTCGTTAGGGACCTGTCAACAGAGTGGGTTATGGTGATGAACAAAGCAAAAGCATAACCAGCATGCATAAAACGGTACAGTAGATTCTTTGCAGGTAATAAATTACTATTAATCTTGCTGTGTCACTGCTTTTTCAGTACAGTGATTGTTTCCTAAACATTGTCAACATCTTGCAACCACGGATTCATTCTAACTCTATTACAAATTCTTGGGTAAATATTCTCACATTTATATGTCAACTCAAGGCTACCAAGGATGAAATGAAACCAAAGAAGGCATTTTGTGTCCTAAAAGATATACAGCAACTGTTCATCATTTATCTGGATCAGGCAACCGTTATATGACCAGCACTTATTCAAACCAGTAGTCTCACTGAAGGCATCACCTCAGAAGGTCAGAGATTTCAAAATTCCCTAAGGATTGAGAAGTTCGAACCTTTATTTTATTTGTCTGACCAAAGAGGAAGAATTAAATTAAAAAGGGCAGGTATTCCAGACTTGTACTGATGACAGCTGTTTCAGGAAACACGTTCCTCACTTGGTAATGTACAGTTCCAGGACACGCTATATATCATGAGGAAATGTGATCACATCTCTTCAAAACTGACATGAAAGTAGTCATTAAGAAGATGGAATAGATGAAGGATAAATATTAGAGACCCGAAGTGCACACTAGCAGAGAAAATTTGGTCCATAGGTCCAGCGTCCCAGAGTCTGCGATACCACACGGGAAAGGGCTATCAAACCCCAAGCTAAAAAAAGAAACATTAGAAATAACACAAACCACAGAATGACATCAAATAGCCTTTCAGTCACCAGGCAGCGCTGGGAACTGGACAAATCAACATGCAAAATGCTTCATACATGACGTGGGAGACAAAGGAGAAGAGACATTCAGGGCTGGCCTGAGAAAGGCAGTAATGTATGCAAAAATGAATGCAGTCCCACTGCCAAACTCACAAAAAGCATCGTTTGTCTTGTTTTGGGATGTTTTTAAATTAGAATGCAATCCCATACCTTTATCTACTTCCAACTTTTAACAAATAGCTGCAGCAATAATTGCTCTAATTCTACATGAGATTAGCACATGAGTAAATAGAACAGCTCAAAATTTATTAAATGGAGGTAGAGAATTTAGTAAAATAGGCAAATATCATTTGCACCATTAATGAAAACTTGACAGTAGATAAATAAGAGGAGGAATGATGTTAAATTAAAATAAAACAAATGAAAATATCTGTCCATTATCCATTTGATGGTTCAGTACACTATTTCAACCATGTGACATTATCTGAAAAGAAGTGAGAGAAAACGAAAATCAAGAAGCTTTTGCAAATGGAAAGAAAAGCGTAGGCTTAAAAAAAAAGAAAAAGGCTAAGCAGCAAACACTTAGTGAAGGGTTAAAAAAACAGAAAAGTATTGAGGAAATTAAAAAGGTCACTGAGGTAAGACTTTCTTATCACAAAGAGGTAATAAGGTAATTAAAATGGGTCAAGACAGGGGCTAAAAGTGTAACAGATACCAAGCTACAATTAGGGTTGATGAATACAGGAAAGACAGGACAAGGAATGTGTATACACAGCACACAAACTGTACATCCAGCAAAAACAGAGTGGCTGAAAGAGCAGCTAGTAGAAAATCAGCCTGTCATTTAAACCTGGGGGCAGATGTGAACCCAAGCAGATTATATGCTTGGTTTCCTGGGGTGGATTTTCTTTTTTCCCTGCAATGTGTGTGTCTTCCCCTCCTCCCCCCTGCTAGCTGGCATCTTGGAAACGCTGCTGAAGGACACTAACGGATCAGAGAAACCATGGTGGTTGGCAGTAAAATAGGACATGCTTGGTTTTCTGTGTTCTCTCTATCAAATAGTTCCGTGATGGTCTTGGCAGTAGGCAGTCAGGTCTCCATATTTTAGACAAAAGCAGAGTTGACCTAAACACAGCCAAGAGGTTGCTCAAATTAGGGTCAATTAAAAATGAGGAGACGGATGGCGAGTCCAGGAGGAGGGGCATGTGACTGAAGTTCCTTTGGCCCAAGGCAACTCCAGTTTACTCACGTAAACTCTCATGGAATTCCTGGGAATCCCAGGGAAATTAGATGATTTTACAGAAAACAAGTGAAAATGCGTCAGAAAGTGAATGCTAAAGCAGATCTTGAAGTCAGCAGTTAGAGCAATACCTAACTGATGTGGGAGTGCAGACAGGTCCAGATGGCTTAACGAGGCTGTAACCAAAGCAGTGAATCTCAAACATACCTATCTCCAATCTTATTTTATATTTGATAATTTTTATATTTTTCCTTTAATTTTTAAAAAAAATATTAAGTTATGCCTCTTACTGTAACAAGGAGCCTAAAGCAATGAATTAAGTTTTTCAAAATTCCTGTAAAATATACATAACTTTAAAATTATATATATAACAACCTGATGCAAACCATAAAGAATCCTGCATAGACTGTTCTCCATTTAACTGATAAAGCACCTGATACAAAAACTGCCTGACTCTATTCCCACTGAAGTAATTTATTTCAGGTGGGACTCCACTAATTTCAGTGAAGTTAACCCTGATTTACATCACTGTATGCAACAGCAGAATCACATCCACTGTACCTTCCATAGACAATCCTCAATTTCCTGAACAAACTCTATGGAGACACAATTTTTGCTACATCTAATGAAATGGCTGAATGAAATAATATTTTATCTTAATGAACAATATTTTATCCTAATTAAAACACCTGGAGATCCTGAAGCTCTGATGAATGAATGGATCTGTAACAGCTTCTTACCCACAGTCTATCTATCTCTTCTTCCTGTGTTTTATATATATTAAGCAGACATTTGAAAGATTGTACCTCTGGTTTCTATTTCAGCATGTTACAAATTTGACGATCTTCACATAATTTACTCCACTTTTATATCAGCTTGATATCAGAACCAGGAATTTACTGCTTCAGCGCATCGAAGTTTGGTTTTGGTAATTTTCTTTGTTTATCAGAATTACTATCAAGAAGTAAAAACTCTTGTAACACTACTCAGTACCCATCTTTTTGCATGTGCTTAGGGGCTAGCATGAAGGAAGAAAAATGTTTATTTTTCCCTTTGAAAATTAGATCTCCTTTTGATTTCAACTCCTTAGGGATCCATTCCACATTTCTGACGTGTGACGGTGTTTTGCAGCATGGTCATCCACAGTAACACAAAACCACCTGACTATAGGAACTGGGTCATCCTTGGGGTTGAATTGAAAAATGGATCCAACAAAACTGCCAGCAAAATTCACTGGGTCCAGCAAGAACTTCTTGGCAGCTCTTACCCAGAAGTATCTATTAGTAACAGTTACCCTTTGCCAGCAGCTAGACTTCTTAATCTCATTGACTAGATCAGATTTCAAGGCTATTCAATTCTTTGTTTTAGAGTCAAATGACATTCTGTCATAACTGTTCATATGTTACACCCTTTGCATACTGTCTTTGTCTCTTAAGTTGTAGAAGTGTATCCTTTGAAACCGTCACATCTTATTTTACCAGTTGCCACATGGACTTACCTCACTTGTTAGCTGCTAGAGTAATACGAATTATAACAATAAGCCAGGGAATATAGCTTTCAGTCATTTTTCAGCAAAACCAACCTATTTTAGAAATATTTATTTGATATTATCTCCAAAGACATTTATTTAACAGCAGGATCTGCTTCAGGGTCTCAGCTGGGACCTTCACGCCCAACAGAAGGGGATATTACTGCATCGCAGCAAGTGCAGGCTGTAAGCTTAAAAACCTCTTATCTGGTGGCCTTTAAAATTTCTTTGTTTCAGAGTTTTGACATTGACTTATTCTTTATTGCCCAACCATGGTATTTCTACAACAAGTTCACCTTCCTGAGATGATCCCTCTCTTTCAGGAATCAAATACTGGGTGTGGTATATGGAGTCTGGCTTGCATAAAGGCATCCTTGTGCCTGTTGACCATCAGAAAGATGACAGCAAACAAAATGAATTATGTTGGGGAGGGAAGAGGATTTCAGAAGATAAATTTGGTCTCAGTTCACCTCCATTGACAGGCATCTCAGAAAACATTTAGAGTGGACAGGAGGACACCATGGAAAGAATAGCAGCTGGAAGTGAAACAAGGCTGGGTTGGTCTATTGTCTCATTCCTCAAATGTCCTGCAAACTCTCCCTGAAGACCAAGAGGTATTTACGCAAACTTGTGACGACAGCTGCAAAAACAATCAAGCTGCAATTTCACTTGTTCTTTTTAACTTCCTCCTTCACAGTCCTGTCCAAATTCAACCAGCTTAATAAGCTTTACTTTGTAGGCTTGAATTTATTTCACATTCAAGCACCTTTCTCTCCTTATCTTCTATCCTTAATTTCCTTGCAATGTACAAATTTACCCCAGGAATCTTTGTAAGCTAAAACGGGGCCAATACAGTTAGGTGGAGAATTTTGCCTAGTATCATATTGTACAGTATTATATTCCACAGTTTTTATTTCATGTGGGCCTTCAAAATATTGTTTGGGTGTTCTTCTTAGACCGAGTAAGCCCCCACCCTTCCCTGCCTTCTTACCAATAAGCCCCGAGTAAGCGAGGAGGCAGTCAGCATAGTTCTCCTTCAGACAGCTACTAACAGACCGTGACTCAGGCTGGCAGTTTGTGAAGAAATCTGCAAGGCGAGATCTGCAACATGAAGAAAAATGCATATCTTTAAAAATCAAGCCTGTAGGCATTCTTACCTTTTACACTCTTTTTATTTTTGGACAAGGCTTAATATTCTTTAACTTAAATATATATTGGACACATTTCAGCTGATGAGAGTCTCTTCCTAAGACGCATCTCTTTCCAGAATCCATTTTTTAAGTCAGAACAAAAAAGTGTAAGAAAACAGTAAAAAGGGACAGAACAACAGGGAAACGCCTGCCCTTTACTAAAAGAAATGCTCTGCATTTTCATGCCAAAAAAAAGACAAAGAGCGATTTTATCATATGAGCAGTCATTTTGCCTGGATCTTAACTCTAACTGGAATCTGTTATTCTACAGATTCAGAACACAGTTTCTGCTGTTTTACTGATTACACAAAACTGTATGCTTGTGCTCACAGAGTCCTCTTACTACATGACTTGAGGCAGGACCTGCTTTGGTACTGCCCCAAGTTTCCAGGGAATGGGCTTACCCCTGCTCTGGACTGGCCTGCAGAACCAGCTGGCTGAACTGGAGTAGCAGGCAGATCCAGATGGCACGGTCTCCACAGCCCCCCGGAGCCATGGTACTGAGAATCTATTTGTTCTTGTAAAATGTGCATTTATCTGAAGTCTACAGTATTGAGCCCAGGGCTGAGAAGAAGGGAATGTGTGCTCTGCATCGAGTTCTGCTGCTGAATGGCCGTATTATCTTCGCTTACCTCAGTTACCCCATGTCCAAGAGGAGGAGAGCACTGCTTACTTATCGAAAGTGCTTTAAGACTAGCATTGAAGCTGTAGAACAATTAACAGATTACTACTATGTTGGAAAACAAAAAAAAAAGGACTAGCAGCCAGGAACTCTTCTCGTTATTTGCGCTTTAAAGGCCACATAATGCTCCCATTCAGGTCTGTAAAATTTGAGAGGCATCACTGAGGTGGGTCAAGGTCCCACATGTACAGCCACTCTCCTGCCCATCTTGGTCTGCTCTCCTCAACTCCACTAGTGCTTTCACTTAGACTTGTAAACTCGGAGCAGTGACTTTTGTTTATTTATAAAGTGTCATTTTGACCTTTATCTCCATGAACAAAATTATTTCACCTCACTACTTCAATCTTTTCTTCTGTGAAAAAGGGATGAATATGTTCTTTTGCATATAACAACCCACAGTGATGTTTCAGGATCAGGTGCTTAATCTTTGCAAAGCCCTCTCAAAATCAGAATAGTATAAACTATGCATTTTCAGCACTACTCTAGCATTATGTAGATTTGCAGTATAAATGCCCTTTTTCAGTTTGCAATGAAAACACAAAAGTTAGCAGAAACAAGTGATTTACAAGTGATTTACTTTATTTGTTTACATGCTCCAGAGACTAATTATCTTTGTTTGCTTTATTGTTTCACCTATCTCAGAATGGGATTGGATGCACATCATTAATTGGCCTGAAAGTAGTGATGGGCAAACTTCAAAAGGTTCAGAGGCTTAGTTTGAGAAAGCATCCTATAAATAGACTGTATGCAAACTGTACCTGAATTTATCAGAGCTATTCTCATGACCTCTTTTTAGTTCCATACCTTGCTAACTGTACTGACACCAGCAAATCCATGGTTGCCTTTAAACCACAGTCAACGGTAAGCTTCTCACTCGCTCCCTTCCCTTATTTAACCATTTAACCTTGAGATGGACATCTGTACCCAGTTGCCTTTAATAGCTTTAAAAAGTCAAGCTCTCCACCGATCCTTCAAGATACGCTATATGTATACATAAACTTCTAAATTTCCATAAAATCTCTACTTTGCTGGTGAATATATACTGTACCTATCAGGGGACAGGCTGAGAAGAAATGGATTCCAAGGTGTGGGAAGAGATAAATAGCAGCACCATGAAGAAAATTTGGGCAAGGAAACCCTATGTCACTGCAGCGATTCCTCTCTCAGTCAATAATTAAGCCTTCTGAGCCTTCTGAGCAATTGGGAACACAGGCAGTTGACAGTTTCTAAGGTTTTTACAAATTCTTCTAATACCTGGATGAAGTCTGGTTTAGGACAGAAGAGAGCCTATTACATCTATCTAGTATGAAAAACCTTTGCCGTGGTAGAAGGAGCAAGCCTGCTCTATGTGCAATATTCTTGCATTTCTAAAACAAAGCAGTTCCTCAGATTTAAATTTCATTATTTATGTGACCACAAATAAATCTTTTTGGAGCTGCAATTATATGATCAGCATCTTGAAAATCCTGAAAACATTCCTTGCAATCGTTTCATCATTCTCAAATGTCCAGTTCTCCCTTAGTTTATTAGGTGCATTCGTCCAGGGATCATTTAATACATTCCTCTTCTCTAAATGTTTTTAAGGACTGATAATTATGGAATAGTACCAGTCATTTACTACCCAGTCTGCTTAAAGAATTTATTTGTTGTAAACCCTAAAGGAGGCTAAAAATTGCTCTGCTGATCCCTCTTGCATACAGCTTGATTTCTATGTTAATTTCTGAAGAGTTTTTGTGGTCATAAAAGCTAATGATCTGACAATGTTGCACATTTAAATTTTCATAAGCCAAATATAGTTCAGATAGCTCTGGTCCAAGCATTACTGGACATCATCATACACCTCCTCCCTAGTGAGTCATGCAAACTTCATACTACCAAAGTTCTCACTCTCTCCTGAGCTGCTAACTACACCTGATACTTATGTGAATTCATTTCTACCGGAGATAAAGTTAGGGCCAGCAAATAAAAACAGAGACAGACCTCCATCTGCCATAAAATAACTCCATCATTTTCAGTGAAGATCTGCTGATTAACGTTCACTGAAGATCTAGCCCCAAACATTTCCAGTAGAGTGGCACTGATGAAAGTGTGCTCATCAGCAATACCAAAACAGTGGTACTGCTATTTATCTAGAGAGAGGAAATTAGCCTAATTAGGAACCATATTATCATTTATCCTTAAGTATTGCACATAATATTAAGAACTGTTTGGGTAAAAGAGACGATCCTTTCAGGGATGCTGAAAAAGAGCAATCAGATTACAGCAGTCCTATAAAAAATGTGCATACTGTGTTAAATTAGTGTTCTTCAGCTGGAAGCAACTTGTAGATAGCAACTTGTGGGTAAGTGCCTAACCTATGACTGAGCAGTTTGGTAATCTAGAGGACAAACAGAGCTTGCTACACATGCGCCTTTAAGTGTGCACCGTTTTACATGTGCAATGTACGTATGTTTTACTATTTGCTAGACGGCTGGAGAGAGACAGGCAGTTTTATATCGTACATAACATGTAGCAGGACCACATTTAAAAGGAACTATTAATTTCTTTTTCTGTTGAAGAATCACAAATCCTCTTTGTGCAGAGCAGCATTAATGATTTTTTTCCTTTCTATTGCATAAAAAAAGGAACTGAAGAGAACCACAGAGAAATCTTCTTCCTTGAAAGAAAAAAAATTCCTCTCTTTGTAGGGCAAAAAAACCCCCCAAATCAAATGAGCCCTATCTTAGCCCTGGAAAATCTCCTCAAAGTAAACTGCAGATCTTCTGGAAAGCTTACTTTGACTATGTTGTATACCACTAACTGAAATAATAAGAATAATCCTACTGGCAAATTCAAAGAAAATCTGCTCAAACAACAAACAGGCTTTCTGAGAAGAAGAGAAAAAAAATCCCAAGCCTGCTATTCCCTAATGCTTTGTATTAGCACCAGTAAAATCATTTGTAACAGTTAAAAATACAAAGAAAACAAAGTTAATTTTTTTTCCTTATCATAGTGGTTCTTCAAATACTCAGCAGGATAAATAAAAACTTTCAAATTTTGCTTACAAATAGGCTTTGTTAATAGCAGTATTGTGTTTAATCTGCATATAATTTTTGAGGCAATTTAATTTTATATTAGCACAGCCTATTGCGTAGGCAACATTGATTAGGTTTTCACTATTTTTTATTCTCAAAGTTTTGCAAAAGTTCTTTGATGTTCTGAAATTATCTTTGATATTTATCAGTTCTCTCTCTTTAAAGTTGGTCAACTCAGCTTCAGTACTGGTGCAATATTTAAAAGCATGATATAAATGATGAAGTTGCAGAAAATGTCTAAAACTGCATTTTTAGTTTGGATCTGGTGTAAATCATGGCCTACTGGAAAGTAACTCTACAAACTAGACATGACTCCTCCCCAAGAAGTATCACTATTGCTGAGCTGGCAGGTGTTGATTTCTCTTAATTCTTTTTTTCTCTCTGGCTGTGTGCATCTTCAATTGCTGGTACGCAGGGGCTGAGCCTTGAGAGAGAGAAATCATCTCTCTTAGCCTTGCCTTTGCGGTGGTGATCTTCAGACCCAGAACGACATTGAATCCGGATCTCCCGCTGACTGCACGGCACATACGCTGTGATGTCCAAGTGAGTGGTTATAACTACTTGCCCTGTTAGCGAATGCAGGGAGTGGCGGCTGCTGTCCTCCGCGCTCACCTTGGTGATGTCAGGTGGCGACTGGACGTGCCCGCTGCCACCTCTCTTTACATCGCTGCTTGTGTTTAGGTACCTATTTATGGTGCGGCAGCAGTAACATAAAGAGTACGTAAATGCCAAAGCTGAGTGACTGGGGTGACTACACTAATTAGTCAAAGCTGCTCTAGCGTCTAGACACCATTTGGCAGACACAGTATAGTCACGTAAGGGAAGTGCTGCATCAATATTCAAAACAGAAAAGAAGTATAAATCTGACACTGAAAAAATGCAGACTAAGTCAATGAATATGTGTCATAGTGATAAATGACACCATTATAGAAAAAAAACAAGCCAAAATACTTGTTCTTCTTTTGTGGGGGTCAAATGCAGTATCCTCCTCTGTAGCTACAAATAGCTCCCATATAGCTTGGGTGGTGCTATTTCTCCTGGGATGCAATAGTGGCAAGAGGGGTTGGTATGTAGCCAAACTAATGGCTTCGTTGTTGGAGGAGTTTTTCATTTTCTCTTTGTTTCATAAACACACAGTGAGTGGGCAGGGAGAAAATGAGGCAAAGGCTACATAAGAAACTCTATCAACCAGTGAGCGGAAAAAAGCCCCAGAGCAGCTCCATCACAAGAGAGATGACCCTCCCAGCACCTAGTAATATAGTTTTGACCCATTTTTTTTTCATTAAAAGAGACTAGAGCTGTGTCATACTAATACATCTTATACCTCCGTAGTATGTACACACACTATTGAGCACCTGTGAGCAACTATAAATTTTGACAGTTTTTTAAAATGGTCATTTTTACATATATTTATTAAATAGCAACTC
Organism: Fregata magnificens; assembly: GCA_013389945.1. NCBI lineage: Eukaryota > Metazoa > Chordata > Aves > Suliformes > Fregatidae > Fregata > Fregata magnificens. The sequence continues at coordinate 56,448 of WAAD01013416.1, read as the reverse complement.
CATTAATTTTTTTCAGCAAAACGGTTAGTTTTTCTCTGGTTGCTACCCTCCTTCTCAAACAATGACAGTGTCCAGCCCCTGAAGGCACTAATGTCCCTGCCCACCCCCAGGGCTTTCCCTACCCAGCCTGCGGCCCAGGACCCCATTCCAGCCCCCCCAGGCTACAGTCCCTGCCCCAGTGATGCTGTAGGACCTCGGTCTCCAGCCCCACACAGCCCTGCCCTGCCCAGCCACGGGCCCCACTCAGCCAGGTCCACCCATGGGCTGATGTCCCAGCCCGTCCCCAGGGCGGTGCCCGATGCCCAGGGCTGGCCCCAGCTGCCCTGCTCCCTGGCCGGGGTGGTGGGACAAGCCCTGCCTGCAAAGTCCTGCCCTGCCTGTCCCAGGGAGGTCCGCACAGACCCCAGCGAGCCCCCAGCCCACGCTGCACCCTGACACACAGCTCAGCATTTGTACCTTTTGGGAAGTGGGAAGGAAGGGTAAAAAAGTAAAGATCTGATGGCAGACCGTTTGGCTCCCAAGACCTGAATATCGAAAGCAGTTTCTCCCACATGAGCTGATCCAAATCTTCCGCAACACTGGCAGAAACCATTACAGGATCTTGGACCCCAAATACCAGCTACTAACCCAAAGAAGCTGGTTTTTATCTGGTTATGCTTCTGGATTTTTGTTTTAAATGACTGGCAGCCTAAGCCCAAGCAAATATTTGATTCTGGATTCAATTTATCTCTAAAAATTGTGTTGTTAATCTGGAAGTAAAATACAGACAATCCCCAATTATACAGAGGCTGCCTATTTGGATTGTCGAATAACTGGATACAGAAACAAACACCAGAGGCCACACAAGATTCATTCAGATTTCTCACAGCATCACGAATGCTTGCTCAGAGCATCAGGCACAGACACGACAGTCCACCAAAGCTGGTCCTCCAGCTGAGCACCCACACTCGACCCAAACTGGCTAGCTGACTGTCTGTACTGTGTTGCCCACCACGTCTGCCAGTACCTATGTTATCCATGCTTTTTGTTTACCAGGGGTCTTCTAGACACCTAGTACCCCAGATAACGGAGAACGAACTATTAGAAATTCAGTCATGCAAAAGGAAAAATATTTCCACCTATGCATATCTATATTTTAAAATTAACGGTACAACATTGTGTTCTTTCTATTCTTCTATTAACAAAACTAATTTTTCTGAGTAGCAAGTACTCTAAAATAAACATAACCCACACCCATGTTCTATTACTGTATTTTACGCAAAGCAAAATAAACTAAGTTATATACAATTTTCTGTTAATATTATCCTTTCCCCTTGCTCACGTCATCTGCTAGAGACCTGTTAGATCTTTTTACACAATGTCTGCTACAGAAAATCAAAAGAACTTAACAAAACACTAATCTCATAGTTTATCAATGTTAGTTAAATCCTCTAAATGACTCAAGATCGTGCATGACAGTAATTTTAATTTAATATATTAGGTCTCCTTTGGATTTAAGGAAAACTACTAAGCTCAAATGTGATTTTAAACAAGTACAATTTATTTGCAATTGGGTAATATAAATATTTTTATACTACTGATTGTTCGTGTAATAAAACCAATTTTGAAAAATACAGTGCAAATCCTGAGCACAAGGTAATGCAATAAAGAATTAGAACAGTGATTCTCAGATGTAGTGACACAAAACAGAATTTTCTCTTTCTGTTTGCAAAAAAATTACCTCACATCATTTTTGAGAGGCCTGTTTGAGAGAACATCTGGAAAGCATTCCACAGGAAATCAAACCTATATTAAATATGTTTTGTGGGGCTCTGTTTCCTTGCATTGACTTTACGCATGCATAATGTGTTCTGTCTTCTCAGCTGCAAAGAAAACACTTCTCTGAGAATCTTCTACAAAATGATAGGCTGAACTGTCAGTCTGTGATTTCTGTCAGGAGATGCTGGTAAGATTTCTATTTAGTCTATCTGTCTCTGTACAAAAGCTCTCCAATAAAATGAACAAATCCACTAGCTGCTTTCCAAGTACTATGAATTTGTTTATTTTCATTTTATTTCATTTCCTTTATGCTGTTTAATTTGAAGCTTCTAAATATAAATGACTGTCATGTTTAAAGATGTCCAAGCCTCAGAGTGTCTCTTGATAGCATGTTACTCAGGAAAGAACTAGTGCATTATGGATAGAGTTGTTCTCACTTCATTAGCTGGGCAGACAGGAGTGTCTTTGAATCATAGGCTGGAAACCTAAGAAAATCATTGTCACTCTCAAAAAGCAAGCCAAAGAAATTAGTGCCACTGCAGGTCCTTGAGTGTGCCACTGGATGCTTAGGTGTTTATTAACAACTATATTGTGAGTGCACACTGAAAAGATGTGGTTCCAAGTACCTGAGAAAGACGGCCATGACAATAATAGTCTCTGTAACCACTCGAATAAACTATAACAGAATATTGCTGGCTCAAGCATGAAACTGTTGTGGAGTTTGGAGACAGAAAATAATCTAAGTCCAATACAAGTTCTCTCTTTACCAGAAAAATTTCTGTTGGCAGATGCACTGGGTCATCAGTTTCCTAAGATTACGCAGGGCTGTTTTTTGCATAGGAAAACCCCCCAGTGGCACTGTGGTATATGTGGTGGCATTCCTGAAGGGAACAGCTCAGTGTCCCCTTGTCAGAGACCTGGTGGAAGGAAAGAAAAGGTGCCCAGTGTGTCCTTCCACTCAATCGTGCAGGGTCTGTAGGCAGCCAGCATGGCAGAAACTCATCCTGAAGCTACTCTAAAAACTGTTCTGACTTCTGGAGTAAGACAACAAATATAAAATCAGAACTACAGCAGATAAAAGCAGATTAGAGTCTCTTTTATGTGAACCCTTTTTTTCCATGCACAAAACAAGCCCCATCAAACAGCAAGTCGAAAAGTTCTGGCACTAGCAAACCAATATAGCATTGATCTTATTCAACATGTTTTATTTGCTTTTAGAAGCTGTATGGCTACATAACGCTAGTACAAAAAGCACTGATTTGTAGTATAAGACTGGAAAATAAACCATTTTTACCAGTTAAGGATGATGGGGCTGTCTTAAGAGGGTTTTTTTGTCTCCGCTGTCAAAAAACCTGAACAGGGCCACTGAGGCTGACAGCCTGTGATATATTCATATGTTTACAGAAGTTGCTCTGAAAGATGTTGTCCATTCTGAAGAATATTTTGCAATGCTGCATGATGGCCAGTTACTGAGATGTATCTCCAGCATTTCACAATGCCTAATTAGAAAAGGGGGCATCGTAACTGAGAGGTCAACCACTGTAAGTTATGCTTGAGTTGGAACAAAAGAAAGTGAACTGAAAATTCAAACGATACGATCAAGTTTTAATTTAACAGAGGTCTTAGTCATATGTGCTTTGTAACAGAAAAGCTCGCTGTAATGGTTTCTAGAATGTGCTTGAACAAATATAGTGTAAGCACAAACATGTGAATATAAGGTCATCTATTAATAATCTTAGGCAAGGGTCACAGTCAGCTCACACAGAAAATCTATATTCAACAGTAAACACACACCAGAAAACTTTTTCTGTGTCGCTTGTTTTAAAGCCAGCAGATAATCAAAGCATAGGAAACAACCACCACCTCTGCTGAGAAGTCTTTGCAGATACTGGTACATTTACATCTGGCTTCCACTTAACAGTAGTTACTCCATCAGTAACATGGTAGTGCTTAAAACATAATGAAAGCAATGAAATTTCTATTCAGTAAACATTAAAATGCTAAAATTTGAAAATATGCATGCAGCTGTCACTTGCTCTGTTGAGAAACAAAATTTTATTTTTAGTTCCAGTGCTTACATTTTTTTGCAGCTATTTTAATAGATGAACTGCCACCAGAAATATTCTCTCACTGGGGCCTGATGTAGAATGATATAAATAACCTTTACAAAGTCCAGCATAATGGAATGGTAAAATCAGTTGACATTCTTTTAATTAGCACTGCCTGAAGATTTACCTACACAGAACAGGAATAGCCAAATTCATCCCTGGAATAAATCCACTGAAGTCACTGATGTCAGAGGAAGCACACTGGGAATGGACTTGATATAATAGCTCTGTTATTCACATTACACATACAGCAGCTTCTTGCCTGTAGCATATACATGGTTTGAGGTAAATAAGAAAACATTTTGATTTATTAAAGAAAGTGCTATTGTGTGATATATACACCCTTTCTTTGCCCCAGAAACAGCAAGTTAGCCAAATGTGACTGGGTGTACGTTAAAAGGGATCAAAAATCTTCTCTTCACCAGATTTAACAGATTAGTGGGTGGAAACTACTCATGCAAATAGGTGGATGCTAAACTCCTGCTCTCTACAGAAAATCTCTCAACTAACAATTCAACAAGTCAGCGGTAGCAGTACTCTTACTGGAACCCCATCCAGCAAAGCAATTAAGTGCTTGCTTATCCATAAGAACATGAGTAGCTCCAAATTTAGATCTCTATTAAAGTTTAATGCCAAATTTAACTTTCCTGGATTTCAATATTTTTGACTAAACATGGGTGAAACTGCTTCATTAATATATGTAGCTTAATCTTTCCCCAATGATAAATGAACAAGACAAAATGGGTCACATTTGCCCTGCTGTAACTCCCTTCCTGGCTCATCTTTCTAACCTGTAGTCTTCTTACTTCTTATATTACACAGGCAGTTTTCCTTTCTCATTCAGAGTAACAAAACAAGCCTTTTCAGACAAAATGATACATAGAGATCAAGGACCACATTTGGGTGATACAAATGCCCCCAAGTTCTTAGAGATAAAGTTGACTGGTGGCTGTGAGTACTTCAGCCCACTGAATCTTTTTGGCTGAAAAGGGACTGACATGGAAGGCAGGGTATTTAAATACGGCCTATAAATACCCTAATCATTTGTATCCAAGTTTATTTTGTGATTGCTGTATGTTCACACACACATACTTTAGTCCTTCTTCCACTTTTTCAACCCTATAGGCAGGTAATAATGAATATTCAGTGCCACGGTTTGTTCTTAACCTTAAAAGTAACCAGAAAGGACTAGCAGGACCTCAGCCACGTCAGGGATACTGCCAAAGCTACACCATGCAAAGCAGAAGTCGTCTGAACCAAACAGCTCTGACAATGGCGAGGCATAACTTCTGTTTTACAGATAATGGGCACAAAAGAATTACGCTCCCTTTTCGTGGAGACTGGGTTTCAGGAAGCAGCAGAGGTTCTAGCTGTCTGAAGGGATGCCGCTTGGAGTGTTTCAAGCTTGCCTGACAGGGGACCTCGGTGTAAAGACACTGTCTAGTTGCTGCTTCTTGGAGCATAAACCCCCTGTGCGTGAGGCTCTCTTTGTTGTTAAAGCACAAAGCAATGTGAAAGTTGGGTGCAGGAATAAAGCTAATTACTATATCCTTGCATCTTTGCTTCTTGCGGAGAAATGTCAATCACTCACCAAGCTTTTAATCTTCAAGATCCTCTTAAGCAGAACAGAGAGAGTATAAATGAGGACTGGCCAAGCAGATCCTGGCACTGCAGAATGAGATCCATCTACACTTTAACAGGGACAAAGCAGTCTTGTTTTGCTGGGTGTTCTGATTTTTGGGTTCGAAAGGGATTTATGGATATGTTTTAAGGAGGAAGTGCTTGATTCATTTGGAGTTTTATTCAGAGGGAAGAAATTTAAAATGACCTTTGTTTAGGGGGGGGAGGGGACAGTAATACTCTATTGTATTCTGCTAACGAAAGACATCAATGTAATGAATCATGTAAAGGACTAGAAGGGAAGAAAATAATACAGTATTGCAGCATTTTCTATCTTTACTTTGCCTTGACTTGAAAGGGTTTTTGCTTATTTTGCAGAGACTGCATTAATATTTTCTTTCCAGGCTAGCAATCCCCCACACACATACTCCACTACACCATCATGTTTCCTCTGCAGAGCACACCAGCTTCTGTCCCACCTCCCCCAGATCCCATTTTTTGAACTTTTTTTGAACTGTGATCGTTCCTCACTATTAATTCATTAAAATGAATTAATACCTAGGTTTTTTTCACTTAATAAATATGGTACCTCTAGCAACATATACATATATGCATACACTTGTATATACATATACATACAAAAATCATTCTTCTTCAAATTCAGGCTATGCTTAGAGATGTGAGGTGAGCTCGTGGGCATGCTGCAGTATATGGGCCAAAAGGCAACTACGATTTTTCCTATCCCACTTGGTATTTTTCAGACACAGGAGCTTTCCTGGTGTCACGCACAGAGAGAGCAGGGGCGATTTGCAGGTAGCCTGAGCTCAGGCTAACCCTATTACACTGCAGACATCCTACACCTAGCGCAGGGTGAGTCAGGCAGCACACGAGGTTTTTTGCCCACTCCCTGACTCAGTCTCCAAATGTACAGTATAGGCATAGCCTGCACATCTCTAGAAATCAAGAGTGTCCCTGTTTTAACGTCCTTACCAGCACTACAAAAACTATGTTGCTGTCCTGGTTTTGCATACCCACAGCAAAACAATCATCTCAAGGAGCTGCCAGACAGCTTTGAGTGCCAAACTGATATAAATACCCTGGAGGGATGCAAATCTAGCTCTGTTATACAGAACTGTATAATGCTACTGTGTCCTTCATGAAAATATCCACTAAGTGTCCTTTTAACATGCAAAGCTAGAGCCAGTCTGAGACTGAGCAGTCAAGCTTAGTAGCTGGCCAACTGAGTTGTAACCAATATAAGCTACAAGGCTCAGGAAGGGAGGCAGCACCTATGCTTTCCCTCTCATTTGCTGAATTACAGATGATCACTGGACTGTGGCAGGATATTGAGGGAGGAAAAGAACAACATGCAGAGGAGCAGGTGAGGAGGCACTATAAGTGGCCATAATAGCATTCAAATGCAGCAGAGAGGCGGTGAAAGTCAGATAATGACTGGGAGATCTGGAAAGAGGAGATGAAAGGAGACTAAGCAAGGGGAAGAGGCATGAGAAAAAAGTAAGGGGGAAAGTGAGAAAAATGAAAGAGAAGTCTAAGGAATAGCAAAGTTGAGGAAAAGGGCATATTTCTTCTTCCCCTCTTTCGTCTCCCCCCACATATCCCTTTAGTGCACTGCTCCCTTCTGCTTTTTAATGCTGTAACTGAAGAAGGCTCCCTCCTAACACAAGATGCTGGGGTCCCCCTCTCTTGTAGCAGGACAAAAAAGGCTGACTGCACATTTATAACATCTCATCATAGACTCGCCTACAGCGTTGAGCCACCCCCTCCTCCGGCAAATCTTATCCATGAGGGCGTAGGGTTTGCAGTCAGTAATGGTACACGTTGCAGGAACAGCCCAAAAGTCTTACGCAGAGAAGCCACTTTTACAAACAGGTGCTGGTATAAAGCACTTGCGGATTTGCACATGCCTGATGGAAAAGGAGCACAGATACAGTGACTCCTTTTCCATGGTAATTTAGCGTTAAAAATGTTCAACAATATAAAGAAGGAAAATTAATTTCTTGGCAAGTTTCTTACGGTTTCAGGAAATGTAGCAAGCAGCTGAGCTTTTGTTCTAGTTTTTACCGTGGATGAACTCTTTTACACACTGATGAAAATGTCTGCATAACTCCACACAGTGTTCTTATACCTGTAGACGCAGATTTCTTTCATACAGAATTGGTTGGGTGGTTGCAACAAAATTCAGACTGGATAGGATAGGTGACCAGAAACTGGGCAAGAGGTAAGAACACACCAATGAAAGCACATTTATAAAGATTTAGCTCTCTGAATACACAGTGCCGAAAACATCTTTATCGTATTTTCAGGGAGATGACCCTTCTACTGAAACTTAATAGGACGTTTCATTATCCTTCAGACACCCCGTGAGGAAAAGTTATTTAAATATATTATGCAGCCATTTTATCTTTTCTTTTTCAGTATCAAATAGCTGTAGCCAGCAACAGGTGCTTTGTACAGAACTTAAGGCAAAACATTAAGAATAGTATTTTTTTTAGCCAAAAGAAAAGGTCAAACAGCTGTCTTACTGAAATTGGGCAAGAACTATTTTCTGGCTATTCTACCTTAAAAATGAGCCTCAATGATTTGACCAACCATTTTGAATACAGTAATTGTGGAGGACAAGAAACATGCTGTTACTAGATTCTTATATTAACAAAAAATGCCTCCTTTTATGCTACCCTTCTTCTCAGATCTTTGCAGCATGTGACTGGATTGATACTGTTGTTTTAATAAATAATGTGTATGTATCATTATCATTCTGGTCAGTGCCTTCTGAACATATCCAGGAGACAGAGGAAGTATGCAAATTCAAAACACAGATTATTAAAAAGAGCAAACTAATGACTCGCACTTTCATTACTCAAAGAAAATAGTTTTTGAAATACTGTCAAATGTGGTAGTGGCAAAAATGAAGCACACTGCCCTTCATTTACAGCAGAATGATATTTTTAAAACATGCCAGTCAACTTTCTGATGTTTAATTGGTGGCTGAAGTGGTCAGAACAGGAGGTTCCTCAGAGGTTTGAGCTATTCCAGGACAACATCATTGGTGAAAGTTTTTGACAGTGTATTGACTTTCCTTAGAAGTTTTGTTTACGTTCATAATAAAAAGGAACTCTAATGGCTTCTTTTTGTNTTTTTTTTTTTTTTTTTTTCCCTTTTCTTTTCTTTTCAGTGAGCATTGACAGGCATTTCTGAGAGACTCCAATCGGTTTCAAAGCTGGATATGGACCAGGATACAAGTAGAGGTAGCAGAAAAATAATAATGAAAGCCAACCATTCAGAATTCTGATGAAGTTGAAAAATCAAAACTGTTTACATAAGTCAGAACTTATTTGCATTTCCTGACATTTCTGGTCTCTTTCTCCCTCGATCGAGAGTTTATGTTATATAACAGACAGATTAATGAATAAAAAAGAAAAAAATAAGCAAAACATCTTGCCATCTCAGTGGTACCTGCAGTCTGGCCAAATTGCTTCCCTGCTTTTAACTCTGTTTCAAAAACGGATTCAGTGATATATGCATCCAGGACAAAGCTTTTAAAGAGCATCCAAACCTGAATGTTTAAACACTTATTTGCACAGGTCCAGTTGATATTTTATACAGAGTACGGGCAGGTTCAAATCCTGCATTTCTGAGTAAGCAGCATTCGTAAACCATTTGCGAGTGTACTTTCAGAAACCCTTTAGAACTTGTCCCACTTGTCTTAACTAGCGTTATGAAGAAGCTTTAATAGATGTAATAGGCATGCAAATAATAGTTTCTAAATGACTTGGTTTCACAGTAGGCAGAACATATTCTCAAATTATTCTCCCATTTAGATACTCTTTCTGATTTCAAAATGAAATAGAATTATCAGTTAGAATTATATGCCTACTGACTACTGCTTTTAATTATTCTAAACATATCTGGGATTACTATGTAGACTGATATTTATCAGTGCCAATACTTTCAATAGCAGGGAGGAGACCTCCCTTTCTCTCCTCCCCTGCCCAAGTCCCTGTTTTCCTGCGGGACAAGGGGAACAAATCACACCAACTCCCTCTAAGTGCACAACAAGTCACAGAGACAAAATGTCTTTCACCGTATTATGGATAGGCTGGAGTAGCTCTGCTGCTGACTCCTCCTCTCCATGACAGTAGGGAGGGAAGGTATTAAATACGCTAGCAGTTTAGACAGCCCAGGAGGTATTAACGCCTATGTGAGATGACTCTCAGCAACACATCAAGCTTTCTTTACCTCCAGGCATAGGACCTAAGTGCTTCACTCAGTGACTCTGCCCCAGACCCTGCAGGCATTTGCCCACCCGTTCCCTTGTACTAGTGCAGCCCCTCACCCTCTCAGCCAGGTCTCACTGAGCCTTGGAAGAGTCCAAACTTATTAATTTTGGCATTTTAAAGCAAAAGAAGCCACAGGAAGAACCTGTAAAGAAATCCATTTTTACCCCAGTGCTGGCTGCAACTTAGGGCAACTGGAGCAGAGATTTTACCAAGCTTTGCTCTGCAGCACTGCAATGGAGAAAGCACACCACCAGACTCGTGAAGTCAAATTAAACAAAATTCCATTAAAAACTTAGCTGCTGGGACAACATTAGATCAAAGCTGACCAAAGGAAAACACAGTCATGAGAGAAGTAATGGCATTAATTAAACTAAGTAATTCCTGAACACTACAGCCTGAATAATAGGAAGAAGTCTCCCTATAAAATCCTCTCTCCCATTTAATTGGCACTGTAACACACTGCAAGTTTGGCAGAAAACACAGTAAAGGTACTGTGACTCTACTAATTAACAGGGCCTGTGTATAGGGAAGACAATACATATAGGGAAAACGACTAATGGCACAACATGGAAATGGAAAACAGGTGGTTCTGAGACTACATGCATCCAGCTTTCATAAACTGCAATAGCATCAGCTGTGAAGGTGCTGAATGCAACTCACTGGACTGAAATGAGAACCCTGCTCTCATGTAAATCTACTCCAATTTGGGTCAGCAGGAAACTGGCTCCAGATTTCCCCTGAGCCACCAAGGGTAGGGCACTGCTCGCCTCCTCACCTCTGAACAACACTCGGGCACATCTGAGGTGCTGTGGCTAAACGCTTAAGATCAGCAGTGGAGATCTCATAAACAAACTTCAAAGTAAATATTTTACCAGGCATATGCAGGTACTTATTAAGATTTATATCATATCTTCAGTGTCCTTGACATTTTACAACAGTGTTTATTTCCTTGCTTGCTAATTCACAGAATTGCACAATCTACAAGGAATTTACACATTAGAAATGAGCAAGATTCTTGGGCATAACTTCATAAATATGACATTAGCACATATAACATACACAAAATAACGATACACAATGCTAAGTAGGAATAAAGCATTTCCTAGGGGCAGAGGAGGTCCTGTATGCCGCTGAATGAGCCTTGTGTAACAACCTGCAGGGAACTCAGTGAAGGCGAAAGGACTCAGTTTGTCCTACGAAGCAGCGCTCTGCACTGCCTCTCCAGGCTGAAGACACAGAGGAAAGAGGCTGGGAATTAGGTCAGTGAATCAATGACCCTCCAGTTGTATCAGCCCAGCACTCTTGTCAGGAGAGGGGAGTTAAAACGATTCCAACGCTAAAACAGCTCTGCGAAGATAGTGGGATCTGGTCTACAAATGTGGACTCCTTTTCTTCCAATGAAGAAAAAACCCACGAGTAGTCTGTGTATTGTGACCATTTATGAAGTCCAACGCGTGGCTTGTATTCACAGTTAATAGTGCTCACACGTAAGATCACAATGAAAATAAATCCCACTATAATGAATAATTCTATTTTCACTTGGTCACTAATGGGACATAAAAATCATTCTGAGATATCATTTCATAGAGATACCTAATGAAAATGTTTCCAACAAAAATCCATAAAAAATAAACTGGGTGTTTAAATATTCCTCTGTAATGCGAGGGAGTAGCTGTGAACAGTTTTGGAGAAGGCACACACCGTAACCAGATGCAGGCTTTTATTATTATGTTAAGGATGTCAGAGGCGTTTGCTTTTTTCCCTGACTCATCCTTTTCCCTAGTGGATATTCTGACCCTTAGTCCTGGCAAATCCAGCAGTACCAAAAAGTTCTCTCTGGTACCTCATTAATCACTCCCCTGCCATGTGCTATCTTACCTGCAGATGTAATTCTTCTTGCAGGATTCTTGTAAATTCAGGCAGTTTGGTTTCTCCCTGTCCTCATATGAACACACAGGAACAATAGTCTGCCGTCTCCTTTCTGTACAGGCTACGTCTCGACAGGAGCAGAAGAGCATCCCGTAGCTGTGCTTTGGGGGAACTTTGTCAAAAAATAGCCGGAGGGCCTTATGACACTTCCGCTTGTTACAGATTTCATTAGACGTGCTGCTGGTGCAGGGGGTTATGTAAGCAGATCTGAACCTCTTGCAGGTATCATTTAGGTTACAAGCTTTTGCTGCATCCAAGCAATTGTTCCCCTTTGAAAGTACTGGCTCCACTAGAAAAAACAACACAACAGCAGTAAGAAATGCGTCACATTTATATTGTGTTTTGATGTTTGTGTTTACTTCACTGTCAATGAGATCCTGATGATATATTTGTTACATACAAAACTCTCAGTGCCAGAAACTGTGACCAGTCCTTATGTTTCTTAGGGTAATGGTTTAACGAGTGAACAAGAGCACAGGCATGCGTTAAGATCAGAATGCTGGCAAATAAATGACGATTACACCGGGCAGGCTGTACTTCATCTTCTTTGTAGCAGACATGCAGGATGAATATTGGGTAAGACTTGGCCTCACTAAAAAGCTATTAAAATCGCTGGTAAATTGGAAGGGATATGTTCAGCCCATCACACAAGAACACAGTGAGAATGTGGGCTCCTAACGCTGGTTTTGTAAAGCTCTGACATTTTTTATTTTTTCCTTGAACAGTATAAATGACTTTCAGTGTCTACACCAGGTACCAACATTTAAATGTAATTTGTGTACTCTGCAGAATGTGAAAGCCACATGCCTGTTACTACAGTTGTTGAGGTATAAAAGCAGCCCACCCAGACAGAAAGGAAAGCAGGTGCAGCCCCATGACTGTGAGCTCTCTAAGGCCACCCACAAGGCCTGTAAGCTCCATGCTTAGTTGAAGACATTGTTATAAGATCTATAGATGCCACCTGAACCCTGGAAGTTTTATGAAGTTTACAAGCTTTGAAAAAGCTGACGTAGGATTAACAAGTGGCTGTGAAAGAAACATTTTAAAACAATGAGTATGTCTCTCACACACACACACATGTACACACTATGAGAAGTTATAGAAAAAAATAAACTCAGATAAAAGTTAAGACTATAAATACACATTTAATTCTGCAATACATTATCCAGATATTAAAACCCAATATATGCTTTGCTTGAAAATGAAGGCAACTGGCATTAGAATGCAAAATTCAATTAAGAATAATCGTAATGCTGCTTTGGATATTAGACATGCCAACATCGCAGATCCAAGAAAATACTTTAGCTTCCCATTGCTACAGAATTTTCAAGCTAAACAAAACATTTTGCAAATATCGAAAACTCTGCAGCAACCTCTTAGGGGAGACAGCCAAACATAAAACATCTTAATCTAAAAAGCTCTAAGTTCCTCTTAAAAAATAGGTTTTTTTCTAGATCTTCCACCTTTTCCCAAAAACTCAGTCCAAGGCCCTTCTACAATTCAGTGCCACTCCTCTCCATTCTCCTACTACTCTGCTTCCCATTCCCAGATCGGGACATCAACGTTTTCTCTTTTTCCACGTCAGGAAAAGATGATGCAGCTTGACTGACATGGTGCACCAAGGTACTGCATTTGCTTGAACTGACTGTGCCTGAGATGGTCCTTGGATGCTAGCACACACTTCACCTTATACAAATGTATCACCTGCTACTATCCCATGTATCTTACATATCCAGAAATAACGCAATGCATAAGGAGCATTAGATTTTTCACTCTAATGATATGCTGTAACTACGTTCAGTGGTTCGTACATTTAATCTTTGTACATTTCACATTCATACTCCAAGTCCTTCCCAATCCCAGTTTGTTGCACAATAAACGACAACTTTTTTCTTCTTATATTCACAAATTACAAAATTATAAACATGCAACATTTGACTATAAATTAACTGAGCCAAGCATTTCCTATAATAGCAGCCTACCACAGTTTAAGCAACACCAGATGCAGAAGAGATGAGATATCCAAAACACAACCCTCTCATAAAATTGTAACATTTTAATATAAAATGTTGTATTACATCAGCATACAACTATAATCTTAACTATGAACTCTCAAAGGGTTTTTATACAGTATATAGAATTATATGTTTAGTACAAATATAATTACTATGTAATCTGCAGGGCATATAATTATGCAATATATGAATAGCACATGCTAATTACCATGTGATTGCAGAGTAATTACATGTTTATTTGTGCCTGGGAGTCAACCGCTGAATTCCACTTTTCAAAACAAGATTCTGTGGAAGAGCTCTGAATGGGACATTTCAAACCGAACAGATATCAGCTTACTGTATGATATATTATAAGGCATTCTTTAAAAGAAAACCCAAGATGTAATAAAGCACCTCTTTGCTGATAATCATATACCTGTTTTCCATTAAGGGTCCAAAATGCAGTAAACGCTGATACAGAATTAAAAAGCACTGTGAATATGAACACCTCAAAAATCAAAAGGGACAGGTTAATCAATCTTTTTAAAAAATAGAGCACAAGCCAATTCACCATATGAACAACAGTGAAAGCTATCTTGGATGAAAGTTGAATTAGGTGCAAATTGTTCGTAAACAATAGTTATGCTCATTCGTATCTTTCATACAATTTACATATACCCAAGACTCGCATTCCTCTACATGTCAACTCTGAACATGGACCAGGTCTTTTGGTGTTCAGGGTTTTTTTTCTAGAACTACCCCTGGTTGTAACTTGCCACTTGCCTTTTCTGTTTTGATACATATGTCTCTAGCTATTGTTTCTGGCATATTTATCATCGCATTATACAAATTATTTCTACCTCTTAAAACCAAGACATACAGCACGTAAGAGATATGCATCAACTGCATTTGAATTAAACAAGACTGTCTAAACCAATGCTTCTCATTAACACCAGCTTCTCCCAAGCTTTAAATCATGTTTTAATGTAAAATTTACAATCCAGAACATACTTTATGCTTTATTTTTATTGCAAAAGTACAACATAATTATTCCTAAGTCCTGTGGCAACTACAAACAGTTAAAAAGACTGAGAGCATTTCTGAGGATTACTTAGGCAGCAGTAGTACATAAGGTCAAAATTTCACCCAGCTTCTGCAAAGCTTATATTATTAAGACAGGCAGGAGTTTGGCTCTTACTAGGTACTGACTACGTTAAGAGCAAATGGATCTAATCCAGAGCTACTTTTCCTGCCAGCATCCTTTGGGAAAGGTCGGTGTGAGGAGGTCCTTTTTCAGTTCCACCCCTCCCCTGGAGCACTTGGATATGGATGGAGGGAAGTCAGAGCAGCAGCCTAGGATGAGTAACGATTCCTTCCCACCACTGTTTCCCCACCCAGAGCTTCCTCTCTCCCAAGTCTGCTTTGCCTTGGGCCCATTCTGGAAAACTGCCAAACCACGCAGCTCTCCACTCCTGCCAAATCACTGCAGACACCAAGGTAAGTTACTTCCAGGCAGGTGATAAGTGATGCCTCATGCCTCTGTGCAAGGCACTGGTTCCCACCCGCGGCAAGGGACCCAGCAGAACAGATCTGCAAACACCAGTATGCCGCCTCCCAGCAGAAGTCACCAGCAGCTGCGAGCTGCTTCGCTGCTAGGGGTGCTACCCTGACACGGTGCAGGCAGAGTCATGGTAGAAAAGAGCCAGAGCAGGAGCTGCTGCCTTGGTGCGAAAGCAGCAGCTCCCAACATCCACAGAGTTAGGATGCCTAAAAACATCCTCCTACCAGGCAGTTTGCTGTATACTATGTGAAAAAACTCTGGGGCAGCAATAATTGGCTTACCGATACTAACTTACTTCTACATGGATCACCGGCTCACAGGTCTTCTACTGCACATGTAACGCATGCAAGGTGAGATGTTTTCCTGATAAATTGTACTGATGAAAAAACAGGCCTTGTATTCTAGTATAAGGTGTAACCACTTTGATATTTGTTACCTCCTGACACCCCCTGACCCTGGCCCAACGTTGTTACAGCTGCAACAGTTCTGGACTCAAGCTCCCATACAACAGCAGAAAGAAGCCAGCTGAACGCTCCAGTCTTTTATCCAGAGATGTTTCTAAAGTTTTAATAGGGCTTCCTCTGCCCTGTGTGATCTTCCTTATGCTTCACCCTCTTTCACAGTCTCTTCACCTTAATCTTTCATCTTCCTTGCATTTCCATTTCTATTTCATTTTTGTACCTACTGAGCCTTTGGCTGCCTCCTCAACTCCTGTTAACCCCATGGTGCACAAGAAGGGATTCTCAGTGGATATTGGTAGCATCTTACTCGTGCTCCCACTAGATGGAAGGAGTGAAAGGACTATTTCTTGTTCTATAAGATTCTTATTAAACAGCAAAATGGACACTTGGTTTTCAATTTTCTTACAGTACATAAAAAGCAATTTACTGAGGTTGCCATTAAAATTACAATTACTATTTGCAAGTAATTAGCATTAGCAGGTTTTCTAGGGTTTTTAGTGAAGGGAATGCTGTAAAGAGAGCAGTAAATGTTAATGTGATGGAAAGCAAAATTACAAAGTGATAGAGGTGACCACACGGGTATGGGCCTACTTCAATGCGGGTGCAGAATATGGCATACAGGAACCAAAAAACGACCAGAATAAAGAGGAGAACCATGATCCCACTTTAACAAAAGTGCTGCTATGGGGTTCACCAAAGTGTTTCTGCTTTGTAAGAAGAACAGATTAAAAAAATAAGGAAAGCATGGGAAATATTGTCATCTGCATCTTAAAGGATTCAAATAAACTACCATTTTCATGGACAAATTGTTTCTAATCCCAAATGGCAAAGAAAAAACAAGCCATCCCTGAGAAATCATGAGACTGATGCACATACATGTTCATGTTATTCTGAGGTTCTATTTGTCTTCTACTCAGCCGTTAGAGAAGAGTCAGGCCTACTTCAAACCTTTTCCATAATCATGATAAGCAGGTGCTTTACTTTTTAAAATTAAAGCTAATACATTATCAGCTATACCCAGGGCTTTCAGAGTACTACCAAATACAACAATATGCATGTTGAAATTGCAATAGATGGCAGCAGTTGGTACACCAGAGGACAAGGGTGTTGAGACTGACTCCTGTGTGCAGAAGAGCACACCCAGCTCTAGAGCAACAAAAGGACCTAAAACAAAGCTGCCTAAACTGAGAGTTTAGGTTCCTGAGACCAAAGCTGGAACATTTCACATGCCCGGTCAGTCCTCCCCAGTGCTGGGCATGCAAGTCTTTGATAACACAAATTCCACAGGTCCCTAGAATTCTCTTCTGAATACACCCATAAATCCACCTGAGGAGTAAAGACTATCCCCTGTCCAAGCCCTATAGAGATCAAGAACATTTACATTGCTTAGTGTGAACCAACAGGCATGATTTGGAAGTGTTCATCACTACCATGTTCTGCACAACTGGGTATGCCCAAAGTCTTTTGGCCTTTGTTTTTGAGACTCCACTGATGAATCATCAGTCGGGATCTAGGAGACTTTGGTTCAACGCCTTCCCTGACCTGGAGACTCAGAACCGCTGTTCTCATTTCCCAGAAGGGTTCCCAAACATCTCGCTGTAGGGTGTTCTCAAGAAGGTGCACGGGAAATAGCGCATATTGCAAAACACAAGAGAAAGCATGATGTTTCAGTCCAAGGATGAGAGCTCTCCCTGGGAGGCAGATTGCTGGGTTCTGGCCTGCGCCCAGGAAAGAGAGTTATTTCTCTTACAAGAGCAATGACTGGAAACCAGGATTCCCTTCCTGAAGATGAATCCCTTAATTGTAAGTCTGCAGAGGCGTGATCCCATTTGTGCTCTCTTCTTCTAATCCCTTCTAAAAAAACATAATCCTTTCTATACCAAGGCTGCTCCCCTTCCTTCCCGCCCAACCTGCTGCCTAATTCATAGGATAGTCTCCCAGGCTTTGTGAAAACCCGTAGAGAAGAGCACAGAGCACAGGCATCCCACTTCCTCAAAGACTATTCTGATCACTAACTTAATGACTAAAGCACCACGACATCTTCTGCTAGGTGCCCATTAAAAGAAGAATGGCTCTCTACTACCAGGAACATACACTGATTGCTGTGTGGACAGACACACCTGCCCGAGGCCGTGAATCTGGCTCCTCAGGTTCAAAGTCTCCCAACAAATCTCTTTCTATATTTCTTATTGTCCATCCAGAGGTTTATTGTGCAGTGCAATAATAATTATTATTATTATTGTTGGTTGTTTGGGGTTGGTTTGGGTTTTTTTTTTTTTGGTTTTGGTTTTTTACACAGTATTCCCTGTGCGCTTTATAAGGGTTCTAGGCATCTTTAGATATCACCTGGAAGCAGGGGGTCCTGACTTTACGTGCCTAAATCTATCTCTTGGTCTGTTTCTGGATGTTTAATTCTAGTGAAAGCGCCACATGCTCTATGTGCTGCATTTTGCACTGCCCAAGTTCACCACTGGATCTGGCCTCTAATACTTAGCAGGACTCTTGTCTCCAGTTAGAGTTAGATCCTGATACCTTTAGTTGACCGTTTCCTGGTACATTTAATAGACATTACAGATAAAGACTGCAAGAGAAAACTCCTATGCTGGATATTTGTTGATGAAAAATGGGAGAAATGTCTTAAGATTTTTTTTGGTACTTTCAGTCTTTTCTGGGGAGGAATAGGGAAAGGCTTAGCAGAAAAAAAACAGGTGGCTGAGCCCTGTGGGTTGGCCCTGTGCAGGGACATCTGCTCAACTTACAGGTTATGTAAGAGAAAAGTCTTGCAACCCTACAGTGAACTGGTTCAAATTTTTGTTCCACGAGAGCAGCGAGGGAGAGGAAACCCTGCTCCCCAGTGTTAACAACATTGTGGTCTGCTGCTGAAATTCTTTCTGTCTTCACTCACACAAATATCCTGATCTATCACCTTTCATTTCTGCTACAAATCTAATGAAAGGTTATGCCAGGGTCCCTAATTTTCCATGTGGCACTGAAGATGGCAGTTTTGCATTATATTCACGTGAGCATAGTTAAATCAATTTTATTCATTAGAGTTATTCTGAATTTTCAATAATCTAAGTTCAAGAATTTGGTTCTTTAATGCTACTTTTATTTCCCCTGTCCAAGGTATCTCACGTAGGAGGCAGAAATGTATGAATAAAATCAGAGGCTGCTAAAGAAAGACACTTCCAATTGTTGCAAACTGATCCAGTCACTGTTTCTCACATTACTGCACCAACGATATCAGTTCTACCCTAAAGAGTTTTAGGGTGTAAAGGTCATTTTAACGCATCTACACTGCACTAGCATTAGGGATGGATTATGCATGACTGGAACCATATATAGAATATATTTTTTTTCCAAGGGAGTGATCTCAGTCATTCCATATACAATTCATGCTCTGTACTGAGTCAGAGGCTGGTTTTGTGATGTGGAAGGCTATCGCCACGGTTTCAGCTGAGTTCTTCTAATTAATTTCCCCTTAAAATATTCAAAGGGAAAATGTGTTACTGCATATGCTCTCATTTTATACAGTTCAGTATTTTATCATTAGCTAAACAGTAAGTCAACAGAATTGAGAAGGAACTAGCACACACAGAAATACAGAATAAACCTGCGAAAATATTAAAACCTACACGGTTGCCATGAGAAGTGATTTACTGCATGCAAGTTCTCAAGACACAGTGAGGGACTGTTTACCAAAGTCATGCCAATTTACAGGGCAACTTTCAGTATTTCTTTTTATTACTGCAGAATTGAATTCACAACTTGTTTCCTCTTTTCCTCAGACTTGATTAATTACCGTGTTAACATAACTACTGTTCTCCTGCTTATAATGGCCTCCCTCTAAAGTGCTGCCCCAGCAAAATAAACCAGGAGAAAGCTTCTAGCTCTTTGCTCTAGCATTGCAATCCTTTCTAATCTCACTATTTTTCAAATTTATGTTCCATTCCAATAAAGCTTGTGTGAATATTATAGCAAATCAGATAATACAAGGTTATGACCCTTGTAATTGATCCTTCAAGGTTCTTTTTGCCTTTTTCCAGTTGACGTGGTAAAAATTACATTTAGATGTGCTTGTTGACACTTGAGAATTCACTTTGTTGGTCATATACACTGTTCCAGAGAGATCACGTTACATAATGATGTATTTCTAGTGCTTTATTTCTTCTATACCTACAACCCCATTAAGCTGTAAGCAAACCTCCCGTGGGGCTGTAAGACTACAAGTATCAAGGGGGCAATGCTCCCATACTGTTCAGAGGGAGTATAGCTGGAGAAAGTATTATGTGAGGATACAGGATTAAACATTAGTTACTACTTTAAAATATTTTCAAATAAATAAAAGCAGCTTAAAATAAAAAGTTACATTTCCATTTGTAGAAAAATACACATTTTAATGAGCACAGACCATGTATGCTGGCACTAGAAATCAGTTCTCTGTAGCAATGGTTTCTGTATCACACGACCACTGGAATAAAGTGATTAATTGGACTGTCTCTGTAAATGCGATCATTACACTTTCAATTAACCTTTTCAACCTCTTGCACCTTTTAGTTTTGTTATACATTAGATTTTTGCAGTTTCACAGTTATTATGCTTGACTAAGCTTAAAACAATGCAGAGTTGTGTTAGAAAGATAAGAAAAACAATTCAAACAACTCTTACTGTTCCTAATAAGAAAATACCGCTGATACTGTCATCATAAGGGTAGTTATAAATCAGGTGGAGGACAGACATTTTGAACTCTGTGGCTACGTTCCCACCTAATTTTTGTTTTGGCAGCACACTGTTATTTAATGGCTCTGGCTACCAGGAAACTAGCTTTTGAAAATTCTTTCTCAACCTAGTTACAATTACTCCATATAAATCATACAATGATCAATTATAATAATCTTCGCTTCATCCATTATTTAAACTTAGCATTTGAATCTACACAGCAGGAGTGCAGGAAATTCCAGAGTCCTCCCTCTGTTCACTAACAACTGCTTTATTCCTGAAGTCATGCCAGTTACAGAAAAGAAGGGGCCAGATATGCTCTTAGCTATGACATCGAAACCTGAAATAACCACAGATTTCGGATGAGGAAAGGTTTTTGGCCCTGAATATGGTATTTTTTCTAACCACACTAGCTTCCTGTTGTTGAAGCTAAATTCAACAGGAGATTTTGCTTCCTGTACATTGGTGCACCAAAATCAGAGGAGTTCTTCTACAATTACATACACTGAGAGTACAGTATATTCCTACTTTAAAATGGCTTGGATCTTTCTCATACATATACACATTTGTATACACACATGTATATGTACATAGAATGTTTCAATACTATTTGGCTGCATGTCTCATTTCACAAGAAAGCTACTTACATCTTTATTAATAAGTATGAGAAATAATCCAAGTGTTTTTGTTTAACTTAAGGCTGATTCTAAGATACCTGAACTCAGTGTGATTGGAACAATAAGTCTGATGGAAGGAGGAAAGACACTAAAAGGAAACGAACTTTCACAAGGGCTCAAGCAAAATATCCAAACATTTTTCAGAAAAACTTTAAAACTATAACTGGATTTCAAATTAGTAACACGGATTTTTAGAGCATTTTAATAAACTAACTATATATTTTTGACTATGCAAAATACTAAGCTTATGATTATTACTTTTTTGTACCTTGTCATATTTCAGTCTCAGCCATAATATATGCTATAAAACGTAAACACAGGGTCGGTTTTGAGGTTTAATATTTTGAAATTTTCCAACACATATTTTAGTGTATCAACTACATGCCAAGAATTGCTTTGTCAATAAAACTGTATTTTTCTGTTCTACTTTTTTCATTTCATTAAACAATAAAGCTGTTAAAATGTGGGAAGTGTTAGGATATATTAAAAAAAATGAAGTGGTGCTTTTGCATATACAGAACCACACTTTTTCTCAACATCAAAAGAAAGAGTAAGATGTGAACCAAAGGGAAAGAGGTCAAAGGTGGGAACGTGAATATTGTCTGGCACAACAAGAAAAGGGCTGAGAAAGTCCTCAACTTAAACTATAAATGTACATGCAAATGGGCACAACTCCAACACCAGGAACAAAAATATAAATCCGTATGTCCAAATTTAGGCATCACATGAAATTTGTCCATGAACAAAGCACAAGTAGAAGCTCAGCAAATGGTGCATAAGTAAAAATTAACTGGTAGGATTTTCAATTTTTTTTTTTAAATAAGAAGCAAATGTAACCCACAGCATGGGACAACTCTTTTCAGGACACATAAAAACTCTTCCTCAAAAGTCTAACTGGGAACCCCATTTAGCTCATCGGATGGATAAATGCACAGTGGAGGAACCAAGGAACTTCTCTGTGCTCCTCAGGCGGGCAGACTTTGGTCTGCCCAAAGCCCTAAAAAACTTGCAGCATTTAGGTTCAAGCAGAGAGAGGACATGTAAAGTAAGGAGAACTTGTCAGAGCAGGAAGGAAATTCTAGAAAGACAAGACCTCATACATGATAAAGCTGGCATTCATATTTGATCTTAGAATTGCAAGGTTGGAAGGGATTTCATAAACTAATCCACCCTCCTGCCCCACAGCAGTACCATCTATAGCCAGAACAAACCCTCACTGATGCTGTCTTAGACATACCCAAGTCCATAGGACCAGAGGGTATGCATGCAAAAGTGCTGAGGGATCTGGACTATGTCACTGTGAGGCTGATCTCCTTTTCATAAGTCTTGGCAATCAGGGGAACTTCCTGATGACTGCAGTAAACCAAATATCACAAATATCTTCAAGAAGGGCAAGCAGAAGGATACAGGGAATAACAAGTGGGTCAGCCTAGCCTCAGTTTTAAGGGTGATTATTGAGCAAGCCATCCTTGAAGCCATATGAATGCACATAAAGAACAATAAGGTGATGAAAAACAGTCATCATGGATTTAGCAAGGTCAGATCAGGCCTGACTGCCTTCTACATTGAGATGACTGGTTCAGTGGACAGAGGGAGAGCACAGTGTCAATTTACATTGACTTTAGCAAGCCTTTTGATACAGTCTCCTATATTGACCCTTGCAGTCAAATTGGAAAAACAGAGTTTGGATAGGAGGACTACAGGGTGGAAACTGGCTCTGCTTTGAGTGGGACCTCGATGACCTCCAAAGGTCTCTTCCCACCTTAACTATCTGCCTAATCTATGCTCTAACCTGTTTTTCAATAACTCCACAGCCTCTCCGAATAGCTATCCAGTATGCCCTATGCATCCCATTAAAATTTTTTCCTGGTATCTAACCTATCGCTTCCTGCAACATAATTCCCCTGTTTCCTTCCTAACTTTACTCCTTTCCTCTTAGCAATGGCTTTCTAACTTCTTGAAGACTGTCATTCTCCCATCACTCCATTCTTCTTTTAAGCCAATCCTCCCCGATCCACTAATTCTTTCTTCATAACATAAGTCATGTTTTCTAGATATCTAAACTTATGCTATTTTATTCTCAGATTTGAAAAAAAATTGAGATTACCAAAAAATCCATTGACCAAGAGTTACTGTATGAGTTGTACTCAGGAGATCGCTACAGACAGACAAAACCTGTTAATTCAAGAGTTGCTGAAGCATAGCTTACTCCAGCCTCAAGCAATAAAGTGTAGGTAGGGATGGTTTACACACATTGACTGTCTACTGCAGGAGTATATATTAGCTTATCTATGACAGCAGCTTGCTCCTGATGGCTATAACCTGAAAAAAGAGTCAAAGTGTATAAAACCTTAGTAGAAAAATTACCCTGCTTATTCTGTGGTCTTACTCTTTCAGAAGGAAAATCAAGAGAGGACAGAGGGCTGGAGAAGTGATTGTGAATCGAGTCTGACAACAGCAGCTGATGGGATAGATCAGGAAACATTTGAAAGCAGAGTGCGGAAAGATACTCTCTCCAGCATAACAAGAGGAAAGCTCTACCTTCTCTAAAGCTCTCCTGCAACTCCTGTCAGGTAGATACACAACTCACATGTCATGACAAAAATATATTAGCACAAGTAAAAGAAGAGGCTAAAATCATAGTGAAAGCAGCAGTAACAGAAACGGGGCAGATGCTCAATTAGTGACAGCAGCAGTAGGGGTGGGGCGAAGGTTGCCGTCATGGCAGCAGAGAGAGCAATAGAGTCAGAGAACAGCAAAAGTCACAGCAGCTGTGGAGGCACTGAATCATCCCCCCTTTCCCTGCTGCTGGTGAAAACCATTTGGGGCAGTTATCTGGCCTACCTACCAAACAATATGAGCCTCATTCCATTAATCCACCACCAGCTGGCTCTTCTTTTCTCTATCAGTTGGTCCCAATGCAATCGTGTTGAATACCAATAAATTCACCATAATGTGAAAAGGGTAACAGTGGTAACTCTTGTCTATCCATGGATTTGCTGTGGATCAGCTTCAGGAAGCTTATGTAAGCTACAGTCACTGTGTTGCTGCTGACTTCATCTTAAGTCTCACTGCTGAGACTTCAAAAGCCAATGATCAAGGAGATTTGTGCATTGAGGCACATGCACTTAATGGAACAAGGGAAATAAGATACTTTGGAAATAAGTAACTTAAATGATACTGACTTAGAAATTTAATAATGATTATGATAGTCACTATCCTACTATGTGCCCAGAAGATAAAGCAGTACAAAATGAAGGTAAGGCAGCTATGTATGATGTATGTCACTTACCTACATGCAACTGGGGGTTTATTAACTTGAGATCATTACGTTATTTAATAAATTAGACCATGCTAATAATCAGACCACTGCCTACTGTCTACTCTCAATTACCTTTCCCTTCCACTATTGCCACGTGTCGTATGTGGCAATAGACAGAAAGCTTCTTTCTGTTTTGTCTTCAGTGTTCTGGTCTTTCTGCTATTCTCAGCTGACCCCTCTCCCTGAGCTAGTCTAGTTTACCTTTACTTATCTCTTATACACGTCCAACTTCTCTTTTTTTCCAAATGTAAAAATGTAGTTCTTCCTGAAAAAAGGTAAGCAGGAAATCAAATTATTTTGACTTAATTGTTAACTACATAGCACTCATGACTCTTTTTCGAGGTGCTGCCCCCATGCCTCAGCTGTCTGTTATCTAGTGTGCAGTCTGAAGCTCACTGAACACAGTATTTTGACTTCCATTTGCTTCAATAAACTCTGGATCAAGGTTCAATAAACTCTGGATCCAGGTTTTTATGCCCTAATTCAGCCTGTGCCTTAAACCTATTTAAATCAACTAAGCATTTGATTAAGTGCTATCATGAATTGGGCATCAGCTCACATTCTCCTTGGCTCCATTTTTAACTCCAAAATACATATAGAATGCATTGGCTTTTATTTAGTGTACATGTTTACAAATATGTGAATGCACACATACAGAGGAGTAAAATAAAAACTGAAAGAGAAAACCAGAGTTACACTAAAATTAATTATTTCAATGTTCAAACACTAAAGTAAAATGAATGTCCTCCTAATTAGTGAGGAGTGATCCTCACTAAGTAAAATGGCAACACTATTTACATTTAAATAATCTATTTTATTCAGAGTCACTTCACACACATGCACACTAGTAAATTGCAGCCAGTTCTGGAGTGGAGAATTATACCTATCCAGCACCAGTAACACTGCCCAAGAGGCACTGGAGGGACATGGATAAGAGATGAACTAAGAGTGTATAATACTCCTGTAATCAAAAGTGTAATGTTTACGCAAATCACTATTATTTTTTTTTTCAATGTTAACACTCCTAATCAGGTCAAAAGTGTTACTGCTGCCAGGAATTCAAACCAGGAGACTGACAACCCAACTCACATCCTGCTGGGATGCTTGTGCAGTACTGACCTAAATCGATGGTTTTGAAATACTAATTCACTGGTATTAACAATATTAATCACATTCTCTTCATTGCTGATGCGGTCAGTACAGTGTTGCAGAGACAGCAATTGTACAGTGCGCAATCGTTGTATGGTGGTAGAGTCATTCCTCTGGCACATAACACTGCCCACTGATCACTATAAGATGTCGTAACATAGAGACTACAGCTCCCTGAACCTCTTTGCATAAGCATAGCTCTAGTTTATGACAGTTGCTCTGACTTTCTGTCTCACTGAAGCCATAGATGCAGGATGGGTGCAGAGCCTTTGTATTGCTAATTTCTGTCTGCAAAACTTGATGCTTAACCAAACCGAGCAGAAAACTTTGGCAAGTTTCAGTTTCCCATTTTTCTCTACTCTCTTTTTCTTGAAGAATGGATTCAGTCAGTAACACTGCTAAGAAAATCCTGGCAGAAGGTTAAAGTACTTAGAACCAGTGTCCCTCGCAAACAGGCTGATGAGGAGTTTCTCCTCAGTCCTGTTGGAGATAGCAGACAACAGCACGTTATGTATATTTGCTCTTTGTTTGTATTTACATGCTTCTTCATCCCCATCAAAACCAAAAAAGTTTCTTTATATACCTATTGATTAGTGTCAATAGCAGTATTTTTACTTTTGAATATACTTACAAATGCATATATTTAGTTAAAAAATAGTGCTCAGATTAAAGCCTGTGACCTAAGCTAAACCTGCATCTTGAAGCTAGTGATGTTCTAAAATTATTGTGATGTATGAGAGACACATAAAATAATAAAGAGCCCAAACTCCCCAAACAAGCACAACACATAGAAGCATTGAGGAGAGAACAGAATCTTGAAATTCACTACACATTGGATACCACCATGCACATGCATTTCTCAATCAGCAACAACTCTTGTCTCCAAGGCCCTCATACAACTAACTGTGAAACTTTCACACACCCGATTAAGGGTACTTCCAATACTATAGTATAGTTTCCTCCGTAATTCAAGAGCATGAGAAAGAAAGATTAAGAACACTATTGAAATCAACACCAAAACTTCAAATAAAATGAATCGTGATTAGCTGTTAAAGCTAGAATGATGTAGAAAGGAGAGATATCTACAGTACAGTAGTGCACCAGTAAATAAATAAAGTACAAAGGTCCCACATATTTGACATTTGAAGAACAAAACTATCCATCAATGTCCTGGCATGGATCGATCAAACAGAATGCTACTGCCGAAAACCTAATAGTATGATGGTAATAATGTAGCCATAAAGCCTCTACTCTATAATTGACTGCTTCCACTTCAAGCTAACATGTTGAAAAGAGTGACTAATGTTCACCTAAAGATTTCACTTGCGTTGAATGACAATCAGCTACACCTCACGCTATTCTCCATAGATTGCTTATGCTGGGTAATTGTTGAGGGACATGTGCCAGAGGGGAAATAGTCTACTTAAATAAGGAAATTTATATGAAGAATGGTATGATAATCTCAAAGGAAAATACACTGTTTCTCATCTGATTGTAAGACACAACGCAATACTCTACTTCAGCCAACATCTTCCTTTCCTGAAGCAGAAGCATCAGTAGTGACTCCATAAATAGGTCAGAGTAGGTTTTATATTTCAAACAGGTATTTAAACTTTCAACAAGGTATAAAAAAATACGCTGTATGCTTCCCAAAATTACAGCCTATATTCTTTGAATAAAGAACATATTTCTGAGAATTTACAGATAGATTGTATGCTTTGGTCAGATTTTCCTTTGGTAGAGGGGGAAGTAATACAATTTCACTGGAAGTCAATGGAGTTAATTAGTGTTATAAAACCAAACACAACTATACACTTCAATGACATGATCTGTCTTTATAACTTACTTCTGTGATCTTACAGAGCAGACTATCTTAAAAATAGTATGAGATAACACACAGTTTATTTAGTTTTAATTCAGGAGACCAAGATGAATTTAAGCATATTTTTGTACTTTCCTGAATGAAAAAAATACTGAAAAACTGAAGAATCGGTTTGGGATTTTTAATTTTTTGAGGCCCGAATGAGAAGTTTAAATTTGCTTTGTAAGTTTCACTGCAGATAAAAATATATTTATAATTAAAATGTTTGGAACTCTCTAATGGACCATGAGTCTAAGTCAAATTGCTCTGTCCCCTTTGATATATACTTAAAGGTAATTGACTAGTCTTAGTGATGTATTTTTAAAAAGCTACCTATTGATTAATAATGTTTCAGTATTAATATAAGCCCTTTGTGTGGATCAAGAAACATCAATAGCAGAAACCTATATTTATCCACAAATTAACTGGATATAGATCTGTTGCTTTAAGCCAAATGAGGTGCGTTCACTCATTATTTTACAAGAGGAATGAGATAACTGTAACAGTGAAGATTAAAGCAAAACTTGGTTTTTTATTTTAGCTGCATACAATGGATAAAGTTCAGGTTTTCATGCTCTTGTAGCGTGCATAAAGGACGCAAAAGCAAAACTCCCACCTGCGGGAATCTGTGATACAGTAGTTTTGTGCTTTGGGGCCTTCTGCTCAAATGCTGGACAAAATGAAATGTATAGTACAAACAGAGGGGTTTTTTTCTTTTTTTTTTTTTTTAATCCAGTTAAAAATGGATTAAACCAGTAAATGATCTTGTAATCTGATCCATATAGCCAGAGCTCTTACAGTCACACTCTTCTCACTGTCACCCAACAGGCTCCATAAGGACACAGAGGTTTGCTGATTTAAAGAGATATTTGAAAACAATACCCCGGCCTGCATGCGGTGAGCCACCACACAAATATATAACTGAACATGAAAAACTGCTTGCAGATGAAAGTTATCTACCTGAGACTACAGTGTACATTCACACAGTGTATGTAAATGTGTGAGAAAACAACTCAGTCAATTTCCATAGGAAATGGCAGAAAAAAAGTGTTGTGCCTTCCTACTGCAAACACTAGTGAATAAATTCAGGAGAGCCCCATTGTCAAGTATTTTACTAAGCAGTTCAAAACCTGTATTGCTCTGTGAAATCTTAACAAGATCAGAGATATTCAAGGCTGGAAGGAACTGTAATGGCTAGCTAGTTCATCTTCCTGTGGCAAGCCAAACTGAGCCCATCCTTTGCAAAATATCTGTCTATACTGCCCAGTGGAGGGGATGCTACAGCCTCCAGTATATTACATAAGGTGCCTAGTTATTCTTAAAGTTAGATTTCTTTTCCCTAATATCTAACCTAAACATCACATACTACAATTCAGACCAATTGACAATTACCTTGTCACAAAGGATATTAGACTGCTTTGACATTTGTTCTTAATGAATCCACACTGACCCTCCTTATCACCTTACATCCCCTGGATGCTTTTAAATCAATTTTTTTAATACCCTATTCCATCATCCTTCCAAGCACTGAGTTTGGGAACTGGGTCATGATTCCTTGGGCCTTTTCCCTAGGTTTATTTTATTCGTGGGGTGTGTGTATATATACTTTTTTTTTTTTTTTTAAATAAGGTGGGTACTATGTTAGTTGTTCCCCAGCCCCCTGGGATCCCCTCTTTCTTTCATGAGTTCTCAAAGATAATTGTTAATAGTATAGCAACAGCCTCAGCTTGTTTAAGTACTCTAAAATGAATTTCATCAGACTTTTGGAGTATTTTCAGGCCATCAGGAGGAAAAAAACCCAACAGTTCTCATGTGTTTTTCTTCCTTTCTATTCAAGACACAGTTTAACTTGAAACTAAAAAGGAAATATAAATCTTTAACTTTTTTTTTTTTTTGGTACCACCTCATGACATAACATACCGTATGTTACAGGTCAAACATCTTAAAACTGCCTTCCTAAATCGCTTGCTGAGTTATGCTGAATACTTTTTAGATGACCTTTTATCAGTAGAGAATAGTAGTTCTCAAAGTCAAAAATCTGTCTTTTCACCTCCAATACATACAGATAATAGACACAGGAAGTGAGGCCTAAGGCATCGGCAGTCTTCGGTTGTTTTTTTGCTACTCTGGAGAAAGAAAACAAACTTTCACCCCCACTGACAAGTTAAACCAGATTTCTGAGGACTTTGTCTCACCACAGTGGCCCAGAGAAGTAGAAGCATTCTGATAAATCAGACTCTGAAACAGAGCAAAGTTGGCCAAAACAGTGTGCCCAGGTGGCCAAGAAGGCCAACGGCATCCTGGCTTGTATTAGGAATAGCGTGACCAGCAGGAGTAGGGAAGTGATCGTGCCCCTGTACTCGGCACTGGTGAGGCCGCACCTCGAGTACTGTGTTCAGTTTTGGGCCCCTCAGTACAAGAAGGACACTGAGGT
The DNA here is from genome assembly GCA_013389945.1 of Fregata magnificens. Classification (NCBI taxonomy): domain Eukaryota; kingdom Metazoa; phylum Chordata; class Aves; order Suliformes; family Fregatidae; genus Fregata; species Fregata magnificens. The sequence continues at coordinate 26,557 of WAAD01013416.1, read as the reverse complement.
GCTGGAGCGTGTCCAGAGAAGGGCAACGAGGCTGGTGAAGGGTCTAGAAAACAAGTCTTATGAGGAGCGGCTGAGAGAACTGGGGCTGTTTAGTTTGGAGAAGAGGAGGCTGAGGGGAGACCTTATCGCTCTCTACAACTACCTGAAAGGAGGTTGTAGTGAAGCGGGTGTTGGACTCTTCTCCCAAGAAACTAGCGATAGGACGAGAGGAAATGGCCTCAAGTTGCATCAGGGGAGGTTTAGATTGGACATCAGGAAGAATTTCTTTACCGAAAGAGTGGTTAGGCATTGGAACAGGCTGCCCAGAGAGGTGGTGGAGTCGTCAGCCCTGGAGGCGTTCAAAAAAGGTGTAGACGTGGCACTCCAGGGCCTAGTTTAGGAGTCATGGTGGTGTTAGTTGATGGTTGGACTTGATGATCTTAGAGGTCTTTTCCAACCTTAATGATTCTATGATTCTATGATTTATGATCGAACACATAAATGGATAGCCTTTCTATTCAAATTAACTAAAGCCACCTATGGCAAAACCAGGATCTTCCAATGTGCACTCACATCTCTAGAGCTTCAAAGCCTCAAGCTATGAGCAAAGTGTCCTTCTTCAAAAGAAACCACAAAGCCACCAGATTAGGACAACCTATCCACCACCATTTGCCCCATCACCCTCTTAAACTTGTATCCGACCACCGGGAGGAATAAAATAAGGACCTCTTGAATCTCAAATGCATGAAACTGCTTACCTTCCTTCCTATTTTCCTGAGCAGGAAGCTAGAATCTCTCTTAATCTCTCTGCTGGTCAACATATGGGCAAACTATTTGAGCTAGGACAACAGCAGCTAAGGGTACTGCTATAAAGAATGTGATACAGCTGAAGAAACACAGCAAATCCAGATAGATCTCAACAATAGATTGTCTCAACAATGGGAAGCAGGACACGACAAATAGGATCACTCACTGCCCACAGCAAAGACGGTACCTGAGTCACGATCCCCAGTGCTACATGGCTGTGGATCCAGCAAGTCAAGGACTTCCACAATGTGTACTTTAGAGTCAGATCAGCAAGGAACTTTGTCATAGCATCTGTCCTCAGCAAAAAGAGATGATTTTTTGAGCCTTACGGATAATAGGGCCTCTTCTATCTGTTCAGGAAAGTAGTGGAAACAACTGGACGAGAGGAGCTAATCAGCACCCCAAAGCCCTATCCCCGCAGAGCTGTCAGTCAGTCAGAGCCTGGGGAGCTCCAAACCCACTCTCTTAGCATTTCCTATTCATCTATAATATCGCACGAAGCTAGTGAAGGACAGTGCCAGGAGCATCAGTTTCCACTTCTGAAGGGCTCCTGAAAGAAGTGTCAGTCTGCTCAGTGTTCAGCCCCTGAGTTGTGGGGAGTCAGGTAATACCGCGTCAAATCAGACATAATCTATGGCCTTCAGATGAGGGCCACAGCCATTAAATGATCCCCCAAGTGCAAAACTATGGAAAGCCCTGCTATAAACAGAGGAGATCTAGTTCCTGGATGAAGCACTTTGTCCTTCCCTAATCAGTAATTCTTTTCAAGGCAAATTAAAGTGTTGGAATAGAGCTACTACTATGTTAGAGTGGCCCTTAGAAGAGTTCCCTTCTCCTCTGAGTTTGCAAAAGCTTAGAATAAGCTCAATAACAGGGTATCCACATTACGGTAGACCGTGCCATCTCAGTTCCACAACTGGATCCCTCAGGCTTCTGAAGCAGCAAGGAAGAGGAAAGTAAAGGAAGCACAGTTTATTATAGTGAACAATTTACTGTGGATCTGCATGTCCTAAAATTGCAGCTACTGCAGAAACAACACAAGGATTAGCTGCTTCAACAGACATATAACTTGCATTAAATGTCCCTATTTTATTTTTTTCCTAAAAATAATTCTAAGGTAATTTTTGCCTTTCAGTAAAAAATTAAATAGTCAACTTTTCTAGTTTGTCTTCATCCAAATATTTATTTTATTAATTTTGTTATTATTATTATTATTATTATATTAACCAGTACCCGCACTTTGGCCATTTGTACATATCTAGGACAGCTGACAGGTACGTAAAGGGGTATACAGTTGTTGAAAAGGGCACCAAGAAAACTCATTAATGATTGGACTGCTTCTGGAAAAGCTCGATTTGTATGTAAAGCTTGCTGCAAAGTAAGTTGTGAAGAAGTAACATGGCACTACATCGAATGAAGTTTAACATTTTCCTACTTTCTTTTAACCAGTCTCACAGGTGCTTTACATTTTGCTATAATATTTTTATGCAATGCAGAATCCTAAGTCACAACGACCCACTCAAATTCCCAACAAGTTAAGCAGATGCATAAGAAGCAATTCAGAAAACAAGCAGTAACACTAAGAAAAAAGCCATTAAACATGCAGAGAAAGCTTTTACCAGGGCAAAGGGATAGGTCAAGTTGTGCAAAAAGGAAATATAAGGAGCAGTTTAATGGCCTCAAATGCATCAGTAATTTTACAGCATTTGCTTTTTTTTTTTTAATAGTGAAAGGATGTACTCTGTACCTAAAAGCTACTATATTTAACTGGAAAAATGAGTGACCACTGTTTATTACTAAAAAATCCAGGCCCTAGGTCCATGACAAAAAATTAGTATTTACTTCAAATCAACCAGCTGAAAAGCTTTCATATATTTAAAATACATATTTTTCTGAATTTTCATCCAAGATTTGCCATTGTCATTTTTGAGAAATTGCAGCAAATTAATAAGGATCTCTACCCATGGTTGAAAATATTTTTTGTATAACAATGAAGTCATTACTCTTTTTATTTCTGTAAATTCCATGAGAGCAAGAAAGAGAAGCACAATAAAAATCTTCTTCATAACAGTTGATTAGAAAATATGGCCTGCAGAAAGTCTAGCTCTCTTTGCACTTTGCACATTAAGAATCCAAATATGTTACCAAAGCTGGGATTTTAACCCCCCACAGCTTTAGCACAAAGAAGCACATTAATAAGATACAATTTAGATTTGCATTTTTTAATAAGCAAGGGGATCAAAGAAAATATGAATGCTGAAGGGATGTTAAATCATGTGCAAATTCAAACATCAAGGTATACTACAGAATGAAGACACATTTGCACTAAAGTAAGTGTAGTAAGGTTTTCCAGAAGTTGCGGTGAATAAAATGTTCTTTATGAACTGTTTGCCTGAGCCTAGTATGTCTAGGAGAGAAGCAGATGCATTCAAGTTGCACCAAATATTTTGGGGATTTGCATATGTTAATGGTTGATGGCAAATCAGCAGGGATGGTGGAGGACCAGCAATGAAAGGATTAATCTTTCTAATAACCTAGCACTGTTCTCATTAAAGACTTTGGCCTGTTTCTACATGAATATATGAATATCTTGAACTGCAATATATTTTCGTTCAGACATCAGGATGGCATATTTCATTAAGGTGGCCACACTGCTGTAATCTACTGGGAGTAACCATTAGTATGGGCATACCAACCACAGTGGACTGGTACAAAAGACTGCTGATGACCTGCCATTAAAAAGGGCCATGTATGCACACCTTCACATCCCATGAGGCGGCTGAGCTACGTCCCAAATGGCAGAATGCAAACCAGCACCAGCACTTCTGCCATTTGTACATATCTAGGACAGCTGACAGGTACATAAAGGGGTATACAGTTGTTGAAAAGGGCACCAAGAAAACAAAGAGGAAATGGCCTTGACAGGCTAATGACAAACATTCTTTTCTGTAAAACTGTTTTACATTTTTTGAAGAATTGAGTTCAGAAGCTAAAGCTGCCTCCAGGCGTGACCAGCATTTACTCATCAGATCACCACAGGCCTCGATGACCTTGGCAGTCTTACAAGGATCATATTTTTACATGGATGAACTGTTCCTGAACAATTTCTCCAAACAGGATTTCTATCAATGTCAGGCACACTTGTCTTTTCATTCTACTTCCCTTTCCTTGATTAAACATATTTATAGTGGACATTTAAGAGAGAAAAACAAGTCTTCACTAACATGCAGGTGTAATAAAATTAAATCAATCAATCATAGAACTAAAATAGCATTTGCAGTTATCACACTCATCACTGCTTGCATGCTTTGTCCCTCTGTCTATCCTAGTGATTTACTCTGTAAGTTCATCAGGATAGGGTTTATCTTGGATTCCGTGTTTGCGTACAGCCTGGCAGAATGGTACCTCGCTCCCAAATGGTTCCTGAACGTTATGTAATAAACATGATTCATATGTGGTTCATCTCCCTCATTCTTACAAAGAGTGACAGAAGATAATACCTTTTGAAGGAATCGCTTTCAACACTTCAGTGTCAGTGTGCAGCAACGGTATACACTTATTGTAAACTTCCAGTCTAGGAGTTTCCCATGAATTTTGAGGGTAAAATGCTCAATTGAATTGGAGCGTATAATGAACTATATTCTCTGCTTGCAATTAGACTCAAAAATCCAGAGTAACTTCGTTGCTTCACTGAAAGATGTCAAATTCTGTCTCATTTCATAGCCTTCTCCCATCTTCAGAAGAGACCAAGACAGAACAAGAAATCTAATCTACAGCTCTTTAAGCATCACACAGAAAAAATGAGGATGATATTTATTCTTTGTCTGCATAAATAACGTGTAATAGAAATCTATATATTAAGTTGGGGAAGAAGTCTGTTCTAGCACCCATGGAGGAGCCTCTACTCAAAGTCAAATACTGAATTTATAAGCCGAATTCAAGGTTTAGTTCTTAATTACCCTTTCCTGTCTTGCCTCCACCTGTACTAACAGCAAATTAATTGATACCATGCCACATACACACCTATCTTGCTACAGTGGAGTTTAATGGAGAGGAAAAAGGTACAAAAATGTCCTGGAAAGCAGCTGTTATTGGCTGCTGTCAGACAGGGATAGATGGACATCTGTTCTTATTCACTGCAGGAATCTTTCTATTCTTGAATTCCTAACACATGCATAAATCTTAAGAGGCTGAACAGAGCGATTACTCTACATCTGAACGTTATGATTTTTTTCTTTTTAGTGGAAAACAAACTTGGACAAAAACATTACCAGAAAAACTTCTAAAAACTTGCCCTAATCATTGCTAATTTTCAATAATTTATTTATTAAGTCATGTTTTCTGTCACAGAAATACAATAACAAATGGACAAATCTGCTGCCTTGAAAGCGATAAATGAGTTAAATTTCTCAATTCAATAACAATTCAGCTAGCGCCCTGTGAAAATTTTAAAGCTTGGCTGCCTGAATGTAAGATGGCATGGGTATCACATGGCACAGTAACCATCCTGGATTCATACTTGAATTACTCACTGGGACAGATCTATCAAGCTTTATTGAGTTGGTAAAAACAAATGGCTATAAAGATCAACTTTGGTTTATGAATCTGGCTCAAAGAAAGAAAGAAACATTTATTCAAATCAGTTTCCAGCACAATAGCTGAAAGCAAGCAACAGACAATAAAACAAATTGGTGCTTGATCTAGTACTACTCGATATATTTTAAATATTTTGTAGTATGAACTGTTATATAAGTCTTATTAAAAAATTGCTCCTTTTAGCTGTTGAAACACTACAGTATGATATTAATGCCAAATCTTGACAAAAGCGGCTTTGGCTCAGCCAAAGGGGAAAACAAAAAACCCCACAAAATTCTAATTTTCTGTATGGCACTGTCACTAGATATATAGATATTGAATTGTAAACTAACTAGAATAAAAGAATCACCCTTGTAACGAGTGTAATATATCACCACAATGTCAATTTGATTAATGTAATGGGGCCACATTTCAGAAGAAGGAAATTACAGGTCGTTAGGGTAAGTTAAAATTATGTTATAGATTTGAATTATTTTCTTCATTTTGCTAAGAATTTATCAGATATTTTTCTTTGAATATCTTGTGTTTTTCTTTAAAATCTCACACTATTCTTCTTGCCTCCAACCAGTTCTAACTCAGGAACCGACAAGCGTGAGTCGTAACGCTTTGTCTGATTATACAACATCTGGATCGATTGGATAAGAAAAAAAACCCCCTCATGAATCTACTATAAAAAAACTTATTTTTATTAATATACACACAAGTCTCCTTTTTTTAACATAGATTTTTACTAAACATAGAGTTGTGTAAGTTTTGTGCCTTGGAGATACAAACAAAAAATGACAAGCAAGACAAGGCACAAGAGTTTAGAGGTTGAAAATGAAGATTTTGGAGGCAGAGGAGGCAGCTTAGGGAAAGTACAATACAAAAGAACAAGATGAAAAGCAAAATGGAAGGATGCAATAACATGGGGAGAGGCAGTTTGGGCAGAATATGTGTGTAGGGGAGAGCGAGAGCAATTGAGGTTTAAAGGTAGAGATGAAGAGCTTGAATGTGATCTGGTAAAAAATAAGATCTAAAGGATGCACAGAGCTTACAGAAACAAAGAAACCACTAGCCTGCCAAAAATGAATAACTTCATATGTTTCTACTCACAGTTTTAAAAAATTAACTGGATGCAAGCAATGGGATTTTCCCCGCTACTGAGGATGGCAGAGAGCATTAATATAAACAGAGGGGAAGCACGGAGCCACCAGGGGCACAGAAGATGCCCCCGAAGACAGTGACGGATGGAGAAAGAGGACATCTATTCATATACACCTATGCAAATGTTTTCTTTTGGGGGCAGAGAGACAGCCTACTACTTTGTCTTTAGCAAACACAGGAAGGCATAAAGCAAAACTTCTATAAATCCAGTCATCTCAAGTCATGGTGTGAAAGAAATGTGTCAGTTAAAAACAATTCAGATCACATCATGTTAGTACACTAAATACTCGAGCGCTATCCTGCACTTGGAAGGCTGCTTTACATGCTATACAACCTTTCTGCCCACCCCACAGAGCACGTCCCAAATGCAGTCAAGTTTCAGCATGAGGGCATGGAGTTTTGGAATCTTCCTGTGCGATTATTTTGCCCCATTATCCACAGTTGTTTTAAAGTGAAATTAAATAATCTTTTGACTCAAGCTACTGAAAAAAAAAAAAAAAAGGCTGATGAAATCCAGCAAGTTGAAGACAAGATTTCATTACGGATTTTTGCAAAGTCTGGTTTGCATTTGATTTGAACCAGGCAAATCATAGTTCAAATCAACAGAGCTAAACATAGATTTTTATATTTGATGTTTGAGTAATTCTGGTTTTTTAGTCATTACATATTTCTTCCTACTACCACAAAATGTTAATGAATTTAGCATTTATCCTCCTAATATCTCAGAGGGGCAACGCTATAGTTCCAATTTATAGCTATGGAATCTAGGCACAGAAAAAGTATTTATGACTTGGTCAGACCACACATGAAATCTGTGTATTCACAAGGGATTTAAGAGATACCTTGAGCAGAAATCTTAGGTCCCCCAGTAATTTCTTAATCATAACACCGTCTTTCCATACAAAATTTTGATATATCCTAAGGTCTTAGTTGACATTGCAAATAAATGGACCTAGGCATTGTCCCAAGCAGTATTAAAAGAATGACTCTCTTGGGGGTGCCAAAATCCAAATTCTAATAAAGCTTTTAAAGTAACTTTATACATTGTTAAGAAATCTTTTTCATGCATTTTAGAGAAAAAATCCCAACCAGTCTTGAATGATGTCCCAAGTAAATTTGAAACGTATACTTTCATCCAGTTAGTGATTCATCAGTCAAAGCCACGTTCCCAGTCTGACAGACTTCCCGGTAACATTTACAGAGGAGGCCAAGGTTAATTTTGTTCAAATGTGGACAGCTGAAATGAGCTCTTACCCCAGTTAAGTCTTTTCTTCTTAAAATGGCCATGACAGTTTTTCAGGAAACAAACTTGAAAAGGCTGAACACTTCACTTGCCAGTGGTAAAACAATGATCCATAAACCGTAAACCAATACACAATATTATACAGCATGACAAAGACTACTTTAAGTCTACTTTGCTGTAAGAGTTATAATTCTAAATGAGTTAAAAATCAATGACCAATGTACAGTTTTGAAAATATATATATATACCATCTTTAAGCCACCATGTATTTAGAAATTTCAAAGCAGTATGGACCACTAGGCATTTAGCCATACATAGATTTATGATATTCTTATGCATACTGTTTTTAATTAGGTATTATTTTAACATGTTCTCTTTGAAAGCAGAAAGGCATATGTCAATAACAACTATGAATGATTAATTCTTCTGTTATAGGATATTAATTTAGTACACAGGTAACATAAATGTGTCTAAATGGAGCCCTAACTATATTACAAATGTTAATAGAGGGCCAGGTCACTGTCTACATTATTTTGATAAACAAAGTGATGTTTTTCTTTATTAAAATGTGGTTCCCTGAAGTATAGATTAAAAAAGATGAAAGGACACTAAAAAAAACAGAGATCAATGAGATTCAGCTTTGCACTGCATTGCACAGAAGTAATCTCAATGGCATGCAATCCAAGACAACGTCTGAAAAAACGGATGAAATCTGTTTGAATAGAATAGACCCCCAAAAAGATGACCTCCTTCCACGTGTGCACTGTAGTGACAGAACTCAAGGAAGGAAGGAGTTGGGGGAAGGATATCTACAGGCAGAGGTTTGTGAAGCCAAAATGCAGCATCTGTAGATGGCAATGCCCTGCCAAAAGGCCTGATGGCATCAGGTCTGCTCTGTAGGTCTTTATATATCAGCTCCAGTGCCTAGGGAATAGTCAGTGCCCAAACCAACTAGACACACAGAGAACTGATTGCCTGATAAGTGAAATACGGTCTCAATAGTACAAAGATACTCAAAGTTCATTAGCATCTGGGAAAACTGTTTCAGTGCCTTTTGATTCTACAACAATTCATAAGAAGTTAATCAGATTCCTATTTGTCACTAATATTCTTCTATGGTTATCCTCCCCCTCTACTTGGCCCTGGTGAGGCCACATCTGGAGTACTGTGTCCAGTTCTGGGCTCCCCAGTTCAAGAAGGACAGGGAACTGCTGGAGCAAGTCCAGCAGAGAGCCACAAAGGTGATCAGGGGACTGGAGCAGCTCTCCTGTGAGGAAAGGCTGAGAGACCTGGGTCTGTTCAGCCTGCAGGAGAGAAGACTGAGGGGGGATCTTGTCAATGCTTACACATATCTGCAGGGTGGGTGTCAAGAGGATGGGGCCAGACCCTTCTCAGTGGTGCCCAATGACAGGACAAGGGGCAATGGGCACAAATTGGAACACAGGAAGTTCCACCTGAACATGAGAAAAAACTTCTTTACTGTGAGGGTGACAGAGCACTGGAACAGGCTGCCCAGAGAGGCTGTGGAGTCTCCTCCTCTGGAAATATTCAAAACCTGCCTGGACGCAGTCGTGTGCACCCTGCTCTAGGTGAACCTGCTCAAGCAGGGGAGTTGGACACGATGATCTTCAGAGGTCCCTTCCAACCCCTACCATTCTGTGATTCTGTGATTCTTAAAAAAACACCTTAGCATAATATTCAATATTCCAGCTTGGCATGGTGTGTTACTTTCTAGCATAGTCTTTCAAACAAACCTACTCCGAAAACTAAGGCAAACCACTTTGTAGTTGAGACATGACATTAGGAATTTCCATCCATGATCAAAACTCATGGTTACACAGCTACCACTTATTTTTAAGACTGTTCAGTTAAGCCATCCTTGACTTGGAATGAAAAGAAAAAAAAGAAACTTTGCTGGTCAAAAATTGCACATTTTTACCAAAAGGACATTTAACAGGTCATGTTCTTATTGTGCATAAATGCATACACATATGGAGATACCCACATATACACACACTAGGTATGCAGTGGAACATGAAACTCAACATACTGCTATATAGTAACATTTCATAACCAGGCTTAAGTGCAGTGAGACTTTACATTGTTCAGCTGCTACAGTAAGATGATAATGCTGTTCTTCCATTACCTCATGGGAATGTAAGTACCAAAACACAGCAGTCTCTGCTGTACTGTGGAGTACATACAGACATTGAGAGACAATGGGAGGGAGAGTGTGAAAAATGGCAGAGGGCACTTAGTAATGAATAAGGAAAAACCCACCGCTAATTTCCCAAGGGGTGGGTATATTTAACTGTCACATCTGGAATCCATGTTTAAATATCATTAAGGGAGTTGGTTTTCAAAGAAAGGTTATAAACTGAACTGTTCTGAAATCACTATGCAACGCTGTTTACATAGCAGAGTAGCTGCAGGTTTTACAGCTGTGTGTTGGATACTGACAGCCACAAGAACCAGTAACCCCACAGGGATGCTCACACGGATGTCCTCCCCGCCAAAAAGGGACGCTCACAAAAGCAACGCAGCTTAACACCAGCCAAAGAGTTTGAAAGTCTCAGACAGAGCTCTAGAGCTATTAGTACAACAATAGCCTCTCCTGGGCCAAAAAAAGCCATGTCAAAGTACTGCTTTTATAGATTCTCATCACGATAACTACACTCCAGCCAAGCGAGTGGCTGAAAGAGCAGCAAAGGATAACAGTAGGAATTTTAGTGATGTGGCATTTGAAAAACACTTCACATATAAAAGAAAGTCTTTGTTTTCAGAGGTCTAGCAAAATACAGGTCCCAGTTTACGCAAGAAAATCTTTACTCCAAAAAACATCTTCTAAAGGCATTCAAGGTTAGTGGGAAATCTGAATTAGTAAAGGGCCTCAAGATTCAGCCTCTATTCATCTGTGCATATGTGCACTTCACATTGAATTTAAAAGCCCCTAAAACAAACAAACAAGCGAACCTCAGTAGTTTTTTGGAAAGGTCAAAAGCTCTTTGGTTACGAACAACATTGGTGAAGTGTTTTGGACTGCTAGTGTAAACATCTTTAGCATTATGGTAAAGATGAAAAGATAGAGAGTGGCAGACAAGGTACAGACAAAGACACTGTATTTCTCCTGCAAATGCCTATGTGAGTTCTGCATGTGCTAGTTTGCTTTGAGCTATGCTAAGTCATGCTGTGTGACACACATTTGATTTGATATAAGATTTAGAAGGACACACCTATCAAAATATGTTTATAAACTGCCCGCAGAATTAGTCAACTGCATTTTGCCTACATCTGAAGTAGATATGGAATGTTTATTTGTAGACCCAAAGGCTAACTACTGTCAAGGAATGCTGCTGGATTCATTTTTTGTAGGAAAACCAACTGGTGTTCATTCTATTGCCACCATATTATCACTGTTTTGTTTGAATATGGAACTTGGGAATTAAGGCTATTTCCCTCAGTCTGTTAGAATAATACAGTGCAACATCTTTACTTAATTATTGCTTTTAAATTATAACACAGCAGAGAAAACATAAGATGAATTAAAAACCAAAATGAATTGATCTGTTTACATCTGTACACAGGAACACTGGAATGAATGACACTGATTGCCATTACAAAATAACATCTACGCTTGAGTAAATGAGGTGTTACACTCTATTGGAAGAATATAACCATATCTTGGAGAGCACTGTTTAAAACAGCAGCATACATAGTTTGTGTTTATAGAAATTCATACTTTCATTTCCATCTGTTACTGCATGGATCTGTACAAGCCAATTTTTACCCGATACAAAGGTGTTTCCAAGAAGAACGCCTATGGGCTTTCATCTGCTTACAGACTTCTTTCTTTTATGTCAATGTCATCAGAAAGGGGACAAACAGAAAAAGGTATACAGATTGGAAGGGACTATTCCTATATAAGGGAGGTTTAACATATGCTCCCATCTTCCTTTGGTGTGGTATCCTAGTCTGGATTTTCTCCCATGCACCCAAGGACCCACAAACCCATTTTCTTGTGGTACTTGTAGAATGAAGTACCACACACAGCCACTTTTAAGTTTAAGTTGTCAGGTTGCAAAGAGAAAACGTGCTCCATAGGTAACGTCTGATGGGTATGGGTAATCTGTCCGATTTTAATTTAGTTGATATATTAGGTTGGATTTTAATTCTGTGTTTATCTGCAGACAAAAGACTACATTCTTAAAAACATGGCTGAACTGTTCAAGTGAAACAGAGATCGAAATGCTAATTGAGTCTTCTCCCAGAAAGGTTTTGCTCAGATCTGTGAGAATACAAAAGCCCAGTTAATGGAAATATATGCAAGAAATTTTGTTTATTCAGTTCAAATCATATAGACAGGTTAATTAAAAATTCACAAAGGATTTGTTTTCTGTGTATCAAGCCTAGGGGTTCTTGGTGTTGTGTTTAAACAGGTGCATAAAAGAGCAATGAAAGGAAAATAGATATGTATCCTGAAAGAGGAATTTAAAAAGAAAATCAATATCCCAGGCAATGGAAAAGATGGAATTTATCATTTGTGCATGCAAATGAGAGGGTAGTTGGGATAACAGCTAATGTAAATTTCTTATTCCTTTTGTAGTCCAGTCCGTTCTGAGACTTCAAATTTCAGCATACAATAATGAACTGATAAAGATCTGTATCATGAGAAGCCTCCAAGCAAAGAAGCATGTGAGAGGTAGTACATCCCCCACACAGTGCACAGAGGCTACCTTGTTAGGAAGCAGAAGGCCAAGGGCCAAATAGAGCTAGATTCTCTCCCTCTCTAGCCCAGAGAACAAGTAATGCACTTCCAAGGAACAGGTGAGTTTGGGTAAATTTCTTTTGGAATTTATCTGGGATAATTTGGAAACATAGAATCATACAACAGCCCAAGTTGGAAGTGACCTCGAAAGATCATCTAGTCTAACCTTAGTTAGGCATACTCAGCACTGGAGTAAATGCCACAAAAGGACTGTATCAGCCAGACATACTAGAGATCTGACACTGAAACCAGCTCCAACAGAAGCTGGTCGTTTCATATCCTGACAACATCTTTTCAATGTCAGGAAAGATTCTTCTTATTTGAGATTTATAGCTACAACCACAGGGGCTGAAACAGTAACTAGGTGTGTAGGCACTTTGACTGAGGCCCTGGAGTTTAAGCCAATTCTCATTAAACTCAAGAAGAAGAATTCCATAGACTTTATGGGTAAAACACTGGTGCATCATCAACTTGTATTTTCTATTTTCTCACTGTTCCATAAAAGGCTGTTTAATACTTCTATTGTTTAATGTAAGATGGGAAATATTTCTAGCTGGCACACTTGAAAGAAACAGCTCTGTCCTCCAGAGAAGCAGAGAAAGATCAACTTTAACCACCAGAAGACTGTGGTTTCCTTCAGAACAACTTGATGCAAGGGCCACTGCATAGGCAAATGCAGACAGCAACTCACAGCTCAACTACGAAACACCAAAGACATGCCTCCAGTGGTAGACACCCTAAGCAAGGGGCACAACATTACTATATAATTAATTCTGTTAGAGTAACGGATCTTTCTACATCCCATGCTCCAGAATTCTGTATTCCTGACAGAGTAACCTTCAAGAATAGAAAAGGGTGGCCTTAAAATTACGTACGAAGTAGGTAAGCTTTGACGAATGCAGGTTTTTTGGATGGAGAAACAGAGGAGAGGCGATGAAAGTAGAAAATGGCATGTGTAAACATATGCTGAACTAGCACAGAAACAGAAGACAATGAACAGGTAACAGATCACTCAATATCAGTTGTTTAGAAAAGCATTCATGTAATAAGTGGAAGCACTGCTTAAAAGAAAAATATCTAAAAAGATTACACGCTAATTTTTTTTCATGTAGCATGCTGAATATGGAAATATGATTTACGAAACATAGATTTAAAAAGTTTTTCAAACATACCATTTTTTTCCTCCCCTTTCTTACAGGTACAGAATTTTACTGTATTTACCACTTCTCTGGACACAGTTACAATATTAGAAAAGCAAACAAGGATAAATGATATTCCAGCAAGTACAGACAAATTCCAACTACAGGCCGAGCTGGAAGCTCTCTTTGGCAAGATAGGAATTGCAACCATTAATTCTTTCAGAATAAAAGCTTTTACTAAAATAAAAAGCACATTAAGAGCAATCCCAAGTTACCTCATGTTATGCTTCTCAATAAAAGCAAATTTTTTTTCTAAAGATATTCAACAAAACAAGCTCATCCTGAATTACCGGTAGCTGGGGAAATGTGGCAACTCTCAAAATCACTGTGATCTGAGTACCTCAAGACAAACTGAAACGGCTACCTCCACGTATGCAGGCTTGATAATTTGTCCACGGTTCCCCAGCCCTTATGGTTACAAAGATAACCTTCTAAAAGTGAAGTGCACATAAAGCAAATGCAGAATTGTCCTGTTGAAGCTGCTGGGGTAGTGGTGTTTGACAAAAATCAAAACCCCAAACCAAAAAACAACTGAGGAAACAACACAACCTCCACCTCTCAGCTGCTGCTTATGACTTTCTACGGTGGCAAAAAACCCTAAAACTGACAACACTCATAACATGGATGCTATGCAGAACTATGCAGAGGTTCTGCATAGCTTTCAAAAGTCATGTCATTTTCATGCTGCTGTAAACTGGGAAATCTGGGAACTGAAGCATGGGTTAGCACTGACTTCACTTTTTTAAGGAAAAAAACCCAGCAGAGTTGGAGCCAGAGGAGTACTACAGTGGCTGAGACCCCCCCTTTCTAAATCCAAAAAATAAAGTGGGACTGAACATTAAACAGTAGAGGGGATATGACCTTACCTATGCCAGAAGGGCTGGAGAAAAGGTAGAAATGGGAAGGCAGAGAAATAACCTAAGAAGGACACTTCACGTTCCACTTCAGGTATGGTTATGCAAATCTGAGCATTTGCATAGACAGAAGAAAGCAGAAAGAAGCAAAAAAGCAGCAAAAAAAAAAGTGTAATCTAGCAGAGATTTACCGCGTAAAAGTTTGCATCAAATCTAGGCTTAGACTGAGCTCTGAAACAGGAGCTGGTGAAAGTTGCAAGTGCAAAGAAGGAAAATTACGTTCCCTCTGAGGGGCTGTCAGAAGGTCATACTTTTGGCCCTTGGTTTCTTTCTCAGCTTTAAATGCAGTTCTCTGCTAGTAGCCATCTAGAACCAGCTTTCCTGTAATGTTTCAAACATATCTGTGCTGGCTCTTAGCTGGAAACTAAGCACTTAATCCAAAATTATGGAGTTCCAGGCCCCCGCTCAGCTGCTACAAAAGAGACACACATAAAGTCCATAGGCACTTTATTTACAGCCCTGAAGTTCCCATATGTTTGAGGTTAGGCCTTGGACTTTTGGTCATGGCCATATTGCCACTCTCATATTACTAAACTGTATTCTGAGTTCAACCTTTGCACTTGTCCATAACCTCACTGTTACTGGGGAGACTGGCTTTCCATTTAGCTAACAGCAAAGTCCCTCAAGATCCACAGAGGAAACGTCTTCTCTCCCAGACCTAAGAAGCTTAAAGCCTACTGGAATTTATTTGAACTTGCTTAATAAACTGGGTGTTGCAAAAAATGTGGTCATTTTAACACAGGGCCAGGACAGAAAATGAGATAGTGACAGTCATGTGATTCAATTATTTCGGTTAAATGCATAAGCAATCCTTGGAGCAGAACTGGAACTCTGTACTCCACTTCCCCAGGAGAAGGCTGACCACCAGGTTACAGAATCATTACCACTCTTACATCCTCTCATCTCCTTTTTGTCACAGGGTGTAGGCCCTTATGTGGACATAGGGCCTAATTTATTTTGCAAACCTGACATAATGTAAGTGTCCAAATACATTTAAGCAGTTTCCAACTGGGGGGGGGGGGGGGGGGGGGAAAAANNNNTGTCCCAGCGGGGGGGGGGGGGAGGGGGAGTAAAATACCATGAATACTTGAACCTAGCAAAACTACCCTCTCCCTCAAGTTCTTGAACTGCATCCATCACGGCACTGTCTCAACACTTGAGGGCACAGGAAAATCCTGATTAAATGGACAGGGCTTGGAACAAATCCAAAACATCAAACCTCAAGCTTAGTTAAAAGTACCTACTATTGTGTAGGACTTATTCTCAGTGCTATGTAGATCTTAAACTAAAATAAAGACAGAATTGTACGCTGCTTGTTCAAAAGAGAAGTAAAGACCTTCTTTTTCGAGTACAAATTGCATGTGACTTTAATAGTATGAATTCTGTCAAGTGGTCCATAGAATAAATTTGCACACAGTTCAACATAACATGTGCACATTAAATAGGATTTGGCATTAAAAGACCCAACATTGAATGGAAATCGAAAATAAATGCCCACATTCTCCCCAGAAGACTATTCACCCCAAGGCCTTAGGCATTAATTTAAGTGAATGAGGAAGCCACTAGGGCAGCTGTCGGTAGCTTATTTGATTTGTGAATAAACAATGGCTTCATTTTAAATGCTATTTACTCCTACTCCATACTAATGTAAAAATCAAAAACACAAAAAAGAACTGACTATTTAAAACCACACATTTTTAAGAAAGCTTTTATACTGCAAAGTTCTTCATTTCAACATGGTAGGAAAAATAAAATAGTAAGAACTTCTGTTGCATTATTAATTTTAACTGCTACTTATGTTAAGAAGCCCTGAGGTTGTATCTTATACTTAATTGATATTGTGCATTTGGCTGTATATTAATGAGAAGTTTGGGTATCATAGGTCATTCCAATAAAATCTTTGGGCTTGTCAGCTTGAATTATGTATCTTTACATCTGTAGAAAACAGTGGCAATATGATAATTACAGTAGTTGATACCTGCTGTTATAACTTGTTAGTACAATCAGGTACATCATGTCCAAAGTGCAGATGCCAATCCAGTCTGGCACTAATAATCCATCAAACAGATTATTAATTATGAACAGTTTCTATGCAAAGAGAAGCATTTAGCTGCACAATGAATTTTCAGATTGGAGCACAGTAATTTCTTCTTGATATTATAAAGATTTAATTACAACACAAAACCACCATCTCCCTGGCACCACAAGATGAAAATGAAGACCTTTACTCTATACATCCATATACAAAGTGCTGAACTTTATGTGTAGGTGTGCCTGTGGGTTTGCAGGTAATTACATATATAACCTCATGCAACCATTTAGGTTTCATATGAAACAGTTTCATATTATCAGGATTCACATTTATATGTAGGTTTTACCTTGTGCAGAATTCAGAGAGGGTCTGTCTAGAAAGATGCAGTTCTATAGCCTTTCTCTAGCAGAACACACATGCTGAATACTTTTTGGTTTCCATGTAATTTGTAATTTAATAGACAACAGAACCCAGCTGCCCCAACCTACACTCAATTTCTATTTCACGTATAGACATCTTGCCCTATGATCAGATTCTTGTTTGACATGTAATAGAGGTATGGGAGTCTAAGAGAAGATGAAGAATTTACATAAAAGGAAAGGAACTGTTCCAAACAATAAACAAATTGTATCTGTTCATGAATGCAAAATCTAACCATAAAGCAAACTGAGTGCACAAGTTAAATACGCCTTTGTGCAACTAGCACTTACAACAGCCGATAATCCAAGATGAAACTGTCCTTGAAAGCATTGCAGTGACAACCCATGGATAAATTGTTCTTGAACAATTTCTCCAATATACATTAAGCACAAAACACAACATACAAGTTCAGCCTTCTTGGTTTTCCCAGTAAACCTGAATATTCAGGATAGCAAAAGAAAGGAAAAAAAAGAGTGCCACTAGAGTAGTTCCCGTGCTGATCTCTGCTGCTAAGATGTAAACCTAGAAAAACTGCACTGACATCCAAAAGGTGCTCTGAATTTACAGTCTGTTTGTAAAATCAGAATCCAGCCCTACATATTCAAATACATGGCCTCCAAAGGCCTGAGCCCACATATACATGGCAGATGAACAAACATTTTTACCTTATTCATTTAAATTCACCCAGGCTGTCCTGCACAAAATAGCAGGGTTTAGGGAAAGAAAAAAGCACGAAGAAAAACAGACTGCAGGTACTCCTGTCCATGCGCAATGAACCAGTCCAACAGCTCAGGACATCTCCGTGCACAAGTCAACTGTGTAACACATGTGGAGGGAGGGAATCCAGCTCCTCCCAGTGTTTGCTGTATGGCTATATGAAATCTTATGTGCACACCAGTTCCAGCTGGACTGCCAGATGTCTGAGATTTATGGACATATGGCAGCTTACACGGTAGCATCTAAACTTCTAGGACATCCACAAAACCCAGACTAATCTGTTAAATTCTTGAAATCTATGTGGACAAGAACTCTGTGTGCGAAAGGGAATGTGTCCAGGAGAATGCAGATGACTGGTGGCAGACGTGGATTAATGGCCCAAACAATCTACAGTCTCTTACATTCAGAGAGGAGCCATGATCCCCACTGATTATTCTTTCTGAGTTACAAAGCAGAGCTCACCAGGTTGTAAAAGGGTATATTCGATATATTAAGAGTGTATTGGCTGTAAGTGTGTTTTGTCTTCCTGGGGTATTGCTCAGGTGGTGCAGTTCCACATTCCTCCTCCATGGGCTGATATTTAGCAAAGGAGGCACAAGGGAGCCCCAGCTGAGCAGGTCAGGGTTGGTGTATTATGGACAATAAATTGCTGCATCTACAGTAAAGGATAAAGATAAGAAAAGAAGGTGGAGTGAGTTGCTTGAAAAATTTCTCTCTCATCTATGGACTCAGATCTACAACTGAGTTGCACATTACACAACGTTTCAGCATGTAACCTCTGCTGAGCCACAGCCGCTGTCTGCATGCGTGCTCTGGGGGAGCAGCGTCATGTAGGGCAAACTACGTCTGTCGTTAACTTTTGAACCACAGTTTTCTGTGCCAGGCTTCAGAGAAACATGACTCACAGCACAGCTGGGGGAGGAGTTTCGGGCGGCTAATATGACTTACCAGAATGATGCTTCTAAAGCATCTGTACTTTCATTTCCTAAGTTGGTTCAAGTGCTTAAGCAAAAAAATTCTGCTTCTAGGCTCTTGGATTCCAAAAATTAAGCACTGAATCTGTATTTCAGTACCTAAACAGAGCTGGCCTGTTTCTCAGTATCATCAAAGCTGTACACTTTTCAACCAGTGCTTTTCAAGTTCAACTGTTCTTTCCCACTCTTCAAAGATTATTCGTTTTTCTCCTTGCATAAAGAATGCTCAGATTAATAAGACAAGGAAGAAATGCCCTTGGAAAAGAAAAAGAGAGGGACAGACATACAGACACCATGCTCACTTAGGCCTAACAACAGGCCTTTTCATTAATTATCTTCCTAATGATGGGTTCTCGAACAATACTGCAAAATTTCATTCAAAATGAACTACTCGCTGGGGAAGGAGTACATTTTATCTTGTTCCCCCAAGAACTCTGAAGCCATCTTCCTCAAATTTATATTCTAATCTTTCTACGCTCACTTGTAAAAGCTGATAATTAGGAAAGCCTCTTTGATGGTCAGAAGCTGCACACTATTTCTGTGTGCATGGTAACAGGATGAATCACTGGCTGCACTAATGCTGTAAGAGTGTTAAAGGTCCCATGTGACAGTTACTGTGAATGCTAAACCTGCCCTATATTATGATATTTCCCACTAATCCTAAGAAAATTAATGTTAATTTGTCATGAAAAAAGGTTAATTATATATTTACTTCTGATTTAGGCACATTAGACAAGACTCACAAATAATAGATTTCTTTTTTTTTTTTTTTAAACAGGAGGATTTCCCTTTTAGCATACAGTCAGGGACTATACTCCAAAATCATATCAGGTTGGGGAAGGAGGGTTTGCAGAGGCAGGACAATGACAAGACCCAATGGCAATTCTAATTATCCTTCTGATCCAGTTTAAAAAATCTTCAGCTTTTGTTCTTTATGCAAAACTTGCAACAGTATCTGCTTCCTCTATTCTGCTAGTAGTTTTCAAGCATATATTGAATTCTGGTTCAGAAAACAGACTCAAGTTAGTTAATTACCTTTTCATTGCTTATTAAAGTAATAACTTATAGAATAAAATTTGTTCCTTTATGAAATAATTTATTGTAATTAATTCCCAGCATTTACTCAACATGAAAAAAACCAACAAAGCCCTACATTTTGAATGATTTATTAATATTAGCAGGCTCTAATCCTTAAGTACAATCCTGGCATTTTACCCAGGGTCACATAATAGCTGCACTACATACTATACAAACCAACTTTCAGAGATTGTTCTCTGTTCATCCAGTAAAAGTGGGAGCCTGTTGTAACAGGCTGTTTGTAAGGTTGTTCAAAGCATTTCTGACAAAGAGAGAAAAGATCTTTTGCTGAACTACACAGTATATGAATTCTAATACTGATGTAGCTAACCGGTTCTTGTATGACTTGGCCACCTACTCTGCTCAAAACTAAATTGACATGCAATTTCTATGCTGTGGAATATAATCAGCATACCTTTTTCAAATTAAAGGTTTAGATAGCTATTATATCTTCTATCAGGTACCATAGTTTCCATAACAAGGTGCCAAAAAAGGGTAACATTTTGCCAAGGGTTAACCCAAAACCACATTTCTTATATCTTTTCAAAAAAGGGGTTTTAATAGCCACTATTACCTAAAAGGAAATGCATTTTTTCACATTATGCTTAAAAGTCACTTGTATGCTGGGAGTATGTCCTAAAAGGTTCCCCATCCCCAAATGTCTGACCAAGTTCATTTATGACCAAATTCACACCCAGTTTTGGCAGGTCCAGCTCCACTAACTATATAAACTTGTATTTTTCTCTAATTTGCTACTTGTCTTAACTGTTGGAACTAGAACTGTTTAAAGCAACTGCTTTCAGGGCTATTTACAATACTCTTTAGACAGGCTATCTCATAGTGAAGACCATAGAGTCTTGTCTCTTCAAAAGCGCAAAATGCAAGAAAATAAGTCTTTGGGCTGTCGGGTTTTTGTTTTGGTTTGTTGGGGTTTTTTTTAGATCAACAAGCAGTTGGCTTAATTATTAGCTTCTGTACTTTCATCGACATCAATGTCTTCTGAACATGTCCCTGCTGGAAGGCTCAGTCTCCATCTACCTTGATACTTTTTCAAGCAGATCAATATTTGCATGTTTGTGTTGTTTTCCTTGCCCACAACATGAGGTGAAGAGGAAGGGGTTTATGAACAAGGGGTTTAATTCACATGAGGCAGCTTCCTTAACATTAAACAGGGAAAAGCTTTCCCAAAGCCTCCCCCTTCCTGCTGAAGTATGCTTCCTAAAATTGTCTTTTGGTCCAGTGCTCTAGTATCTCCCTGTCCCACCACACAGAAGCATCTGCATATTCCTTAAATTTGGCACAATTTGTGCAGTACTGCACCGTGTCTGCCAGGAGACAATACCAGTGGGTCCCCCATTGCTTCCAGCCAAAAACCAACCAACAAAGGCAATAATGTACATCACTAACATTTCTCAGTTACAGAAGTTAAAATTTAATTGACCAGAAATGGAAGAAGTTAAACAGACATAAACTATATCATTTGCATATATCCCAGTGTTTTCTCTGGTAAACCCTAACTTCTACCTACTATATCATTATTTATAGTTAACCACGTACTTTTGTAACATGATGTGGATCAGGCCCAACTAATATTACTAAAATAGCATTTACATTTTTGCTTACTTTTATATCAGATGTGCCGTCATAATGTGTGATGAAAAACCATTTCCAATTCAGCTGCTTTTCAGAAAAATTATAACACCCAATTATTAACAGACAGGGTCTATCCTATTTCCTGTACCGTCCAATAGCCTTTTGAAACCATTTCTCTGCTTAATATCCTATAAATTTTTCTTAGAAACATTCTTCATTGTCTGCGATAGGAAAATTGTGCTGAAAATCAATAGTCTGCATACTTCTTTGCCTGCAATACGTTATATATCACAATCCTGTTTTATAAGAGTCTAAAATGAGCTAAAACAGATTCAATTTTAAGATTCAGAATTCAGACTAATAGGTTTTAATTTAAGAAAATATCTGTCACTGTGAATAGGCAAACAAATGGATTAGATTCTCCGGTTTTATTCCTTAGGCCATAAGTGTTAATCTCTCAGCAGAACCAACATAATATACCACTATAGATTATCAAAAGTGACTACTCACTGCTGTGAATTATTCATTTGAAAGGTTATGCACCAGTGATAATATAAATTATATTTGAAAAATATTCATATAACATTTTAATAAGCTTTAAAAATGATTTCTTTCCCAATGTTTAAACTAAAAATAATATTTAGTGTCTCAGAAGGAATTATGGATTTATTGGATGTGTTCAAAAGTCCTGCCATAAGGTATCTGAGACGAGGGGGAACTGATCATCTAAATGCTCTTTAAGATGTACTTGCTTCATAAATTAAAGCTAATACATGTACATTTCTCTCAAAGGCCTCTAATCAAATTATTCTCATGCATATAAAGAGCTGGTGACTGTTTACAATATATGATAAACCCCAGGAATTCTTGCCTGTGCTGCCGGAGAAAAGGATCTCAAGGAGGAACTTAGCACCCAGGACAGGCAAACATATGCACCGACATTGTGTTTTGCATCGCAAGGCAAAAGAAGCTCAAGTTTCATTAGCAACAGCCAGTGCAGCACCTGAACTCCGTCCAGTGTTGCACTGTATCTGCACTGCTCCCTCCAATACAATAAACTATCAGAAAAA
>WAAD01013413.1:0-35747 GCA_013389945.1 Fregata magnificens | reverse complement strand
TGAAGTATAATTACAGGGGTCCTGTTCTCATGTAGTAGTGCTCTTCCATCTGATTCCCTCTGCCTGTGATTTTTTTTTTTAATATGGAATTATCTGAGGACTTTATTTTTTAATTCCTGAATTATCTGAGGAACTGTACTTTTAAAAGGAAGTGGGTTACCTGAAGTTCAAGTACTGTGTGTGAAAAGATAGTACTTTAGCATCGTTTCCCACTTCAGCTGTAACAGAGGATCTCTGTGCTGTCATGCAATCTTTGTGGACAAAACCTTTTAAGCTTCCTTTATTTTTCCAGGTTTGGACTGGGGATCTCGGGTTTCTCAAAGAAAAATGTTTACCTATACATGCTGTTAGAGTAATTTTTTTTTTTTTGCCTAGTCAACCCTATGTTAGGGTGTGCATTGTAGTCTGGTAGAACATACGCTCTAGAATGAACATCTCTGAAACCCCCAGTAATTATAGTAAAATCCTGGAAATTGACCTTGGCTTCTTACAGCACGACTTGATTTTACCAGTTCCTGATTAGCTGTATTAGCAGGCTGGCATAATGTCTACAGGCAAATTTGCTGTCCCACTGCTGATAAATGAAGCTGCTATCCCTTTAGTTAACATGTTCTCCCCAGGGACTATTACCATGTCAACAGCATTTTGAAAAATTGCTGCAGAACTGATAAGGACGGGGGAAGTATGCTCATGCACATTTCATTCATCTACTTTTCTTTTGTCCCTTTTTTTACTTATTCTGTAGTCCTTTCAGTCTTGTCCAAGCCACTTAAAAAAGAAAAGCACTAGAAGATTAATTTTCAGTGGTATTCCTCTTGGCTTGTTTCCTTTGGGAATACCAGTTCAAGGTAGGATTAATTGGAATGGAGGATTGAAGATTTTGGTCTCTTGATTTGTAAGAACTTGCACCTGATGATTTTATAGAGCATTTATTGCTGTATGTTGGGTAACCTCTTAATGCTAGGTGCCATCAGTACAGCCAGTCGTGCTGTCTTATGAGCAAGAAATCATATAAACGTAACAAGGAAGAAGGAATATATTTCTTCTTTTTGGCCAAACAAAACATTGCTATGCAAGAACTTCTTTTCTGAATGGGATGGTGCCCTTTCATAATACAGAAAGGCTGTATGTGCGGGTCATGCATATCTTTTTAAAGGGCTTTTTAGGACACTTGAATATCCTGTATTTATACAGAACTTTGAAGGTTTGGGGTCGAGTCTAAGAGCCACAAACATCACTGGTGCATGCTGCACATGGAGTTAACCTTTAGCTGAGACCCTCTTTCCTCTCAAAGACCTTCCATTACAAAAGCCTCCGGAGCTTGTTTTGTATGTACCCTATGATCCTGGAAAAGTACCTTGCTACTTTTTATGAAGCGTGGGTCCTGTTTATCACATTTGTGTTCCAATAAATCAAGAAATATACTGCGATAAGTTTGCCCTCCTCAGCCTTTGAGTCCCTGCAGTTTCAAACTGCTGGTGTGTATTGACTCATTGAAATTACTCTGTAACAAGACTGCATTGATAATATTAGGAAAGCACTCTGTGGTTATACGAAGCACAAACAATGAAATGCGCTAATGATGGCTGAACCAGTTTTCTAGCAGAATATGAAAGAGTGATTCAAAAATGGGAACTATAGTATGTAAGGAGTTTGGGGAATTTTTGTTTTGTGGCGTTTTCTCTCTGAAGTACATAAAATCATACCATCGAAATAAAAGATTAAGGTTGATTCATTTTAGAAGGGGATAAGAGCAATACTGTAAAATAGCAAGCACTTACAATGTGATATTGAAATGAAAACCTTGATGCAAACATCCATCAGCAGCTTCTGAGATTGGAGTCCTGTGTGAGTGAATGGGTCTGTAGCATTACAGGCATGCATCCTTCAGTGGTTGGAAGTGGACAGGCAGATGAATTTAGAGTTCGTAATTGTATATAGAGTAGGCTACTCAGGTCAGTCTTTTTTTTTTCTTTCATAAAGTACCATTTTCACAGCAAGAATTACAGGTAATTCAGTAAACCTAGTTCAAGAAGGACAGGGAACTGCTGGGGCAAGTCCAGCGGAGAGCCATGAAGATGATCAGGGGACTGGAGCACCTCTCTTATGAGGAAAGGCTGAGAGACCTGGGTCTGTTCAGCCTGGAGAAGAGAAGANCCTGCTCTAGGTGTACCTGCTCAAGCAGGGCGGTTGGACGAGATGATCTCCAGAGGTCCCTTCCAACCCCAACCATTCTGTGATTCTGTAATCTTTTCTAAAGGTTTGCTCTATTATAAACATACCTGTGAAGTTGGGATATGACAATTATGACTTGGAGCGCTGTGTTCTTCCAGCACCACGTAATTCTTCATTCTTATGTATTATCTTAGGCAACCCCTCTAACAGTACAAAGTTGCTTTCAGAACTTATGTACTTCGAAAATTATATTTCATGCTGAAATGTGTAAGCCCCTAGTTATTTGGATTAAGATTTCCTCTTCAATATGTACTGTGATGTTGGCATTGTTAAGGAGTTTAAAGAAGTTATGATTTATTTGCTTGAGAAAGTACACTTTGTAGAATATTTGTAGTTTATATGGATATGTGCCATTGTCCTGAGAGCTGCTGGTGCTTAAATAATTTCAGGACTTCTAAAACTATGGTCCATAAACTGCTGGTGGACTATCAAGTCCCAAGTGTCTGTCTCAGCTACTTTGCAGATCATACCACTACTCTATTCAGATGTGCTGCTCGAAAGGGTTCTCCCTAGCCACGCTACAGTATGGTGCTGTTTCCCCAGCTTTGTCACCCAACATGCTTGAAAGGCTTTTTGTGTAGGAATGGTGGCCTGTAAGAACAAAAAAAAAAAAAGAAAAAAGTTTGTTAATCTTTTGTTCAACCCCTGATGTAGTAAAGCCCTATTACCAGCTGAGATTATTTAATTTAGGCTTAAAATAATACAAAATGCACAAGTTCTCTGAATTAGGCTTTGCCTTTTTGTTTCCTCTGTGATACCAAGCTTTCAAAGGACTTCTGAGCTGTCAGAGTGTATATTCCAATGTGTATCTGCCCATTTGGATTGTTCTCAGTCTTTCCTAGAGAAAACATTTTACAATAATCTTTTTGGAAAGTTAAGTATAGTATTATGATATGTTAATCCCAGAAGGATATTTTTTTTTATTAGTTTCCCTAGTCCTGTATAGTTGAATAAAGCCACCACTGTCTGGTTGTTGCTTAGGCATTGTTGTGTGCTTAGTTCTGGTGATGATATAAGGCTCTCTTGCCCACACAGAAGTAGAGGTTAGAAGAAAATCTTAGGCATCTTAATATGTAGCTTTAAGAATGTCAGGGCTGTGTAAATATTTGACTTTCACTCCCTGTCTTCGGCGAGACTTGATTTATATGTTGTACTGTATGAAATCCATGTATCTGAATCCTCACTCTGGGTACACTTGCACCATTGGTTTATTTGGAAACAGAAGTAAGGTGTTGTAATTTTATATTTATTTTTACCATATTGTTTAAATCCCAAACATGTTAGTTTCCAGAAATAATCTTCTTTAGCATTAAAACCTGCAGGTAGCTGTCCTTCTGTTGATTAGCATTTCTCTGAGACACAGGAGCCCCAAACCTGAGTCAAGACACAATTTGTTAGATGGAAACAAATCAAGAATGGAGGTGTGGTTTCTGCTGTGCATGATTTACAGTATAATTTCCTCCATATTCTCTGTCATGTAGATATTCAACGCTATCTTTCATAGAGAACAGTGTCTGGAAACTTAAATATTAACTTCCATAGATTTAAGATGAGGCTTTTTAGTTGTACTCTGTGTACTCACGTATACTGCCTATCACTGGGAATAGCACAATGGAAATTTGAAAACCTGGAGTTGCGCTGTGGCGGCCAAAGTTGCAGCTCTGCAAGTGTAGTTGGCTACTCTGTGGCTAATCTGAAAGACAAAGCAATGATCATGGACTTATTTTAGGGTGGTGTTTTTTGCATTAAAAAACAAATTGAATAAAAATAAATGCAGGTATCTTCGGGGTTTTTTTAAAAATGTTAACAAGTACTGTTATACCACTGACCCTAATGTAGCTTCTTACATTTTTACCTTTTCAAGACATCCTACTATTTCGCAATGTAAAATGCAACCTTTCTAACAAAATCTGCAAACTGTTTTTTGCATAGAGGACCTTGTAAGGCTGGTAATTTTCATAATGCAAACTTCAGAGCAAAATGAACCCATTAACTGAATTAGCAATTCAAAAAGGCAAAAGTTCACGGTAAGGAAACAGTCAAAGCTTTTCAAAAAGGTACAATTTTGTATTATTGTGGTCCAAGTATGTGCATAGTCTGTTTTCTTTGGTTTCTTTTTTCCTTTAGAATAAATTGTCATATGACAAGAATGCTATTCATCTAAAGTAAATTAGCATTTTAGAAGAGGAAGTAGTTCTTAGGATGCTGTTTTTTGCTTTTTAAAAGCTATGATTTCTAATCCATTGCAATATTAAAATATGCAGCTACAGAGCGGGGGAAAAAAGAGTTTGCTTGAATAAGAGCATTTATAATTACAGAAGGGTTTTCTAATATGAGGAGGGAACATGCAGGGGAACAAATCCCAGCCTGCAGAAATTAAACTGTTTTCGGTGAGGACAATTATGCCTTTAATTGACATCCACTGACACATTATAATTATTATAATACGAGGCCATGACAAGGTTCTTAAACCAGTGCACCTTTAGCTTTCGTCTTCAGTCATCACTGAAGTCTGATTCTGAAAACATGTTTTTCTTACACAAAGGCTTCATTCTTTGAAGATACTTCAATGTATTGAAATGATTGTTGAATTTTTGGATAACATGATGAATTAATTATGTTGTGTAGGATGTGATGTTACTCGTGATGTGATGTTACTACTGCTTATGTCTCTGTTCAGAGCGGTTCATTGTTAATCTATGCTTTTTCTCTGTATGCTTTATTAGTCAGCTTGCCACTGTAACTTTACCTTGTAAGCACTTCAGGGTGATGAAGTTACCTTGGTTTTGGGATTTGGCACAATTGGGTTTTGTTTTTTGACTGAAATAAGACACTAAAAGAATCAGATTTTTATCAGGATATACAGATGCTTATTTTAAGGATCGTTTTACACTTGCTTATTCATTCTTCTCTTTATTTGCTGAATCTCGTAGGTGGTGAGTTTTGAATATCTCCAAGGATGGGTATCCTACAGTCTCTCTGGGCCTCTCTTCCAGTGTTTTACCATCTTCCTGATTAAATTTGTTTTCCTTCTACCTAGTCAGAAGCTTCTCTGAGTATTCTGTATTCCAGGCTGTGTCTGTTGCTTTTTGTCTTCTGACTGCATGCTTGTGAGAAGAGCCTGTCTCTCTCGTTCCTATACACTGCTGTTAGGTAGCTGAAGGCAGCCGTATCTCCTACTAGGCTGCTTTTCTGAGGGCTGAACAAATGCAGTTCTCTGTCACTCCCGAGTCCTCAGTGCTACAGTCCCTGGCCATCTTCGTGGCCTCTGCTGGTCTTGCTCTGCTATGTCAAAGCCCCAAACTGGACACAGGTGTGGTTTCACAAGTGCTGACCATAGGGGAAGGATCACTTCTCTCAACCTGCAGGCCATGGTCTTGCTAATACAGCTTGTGCCCTTCTTCTAACAATCATGAAAACACTGAAGTTTACTTTCGTTTGCAAGTCTCAAGCAGCTGGGCCTTTTATGCACAGCCATAGTTCCTTGAGTCATATGATACTTTGCTTTTTTATCTTTCTTCGTTGAGCCAGTTTCTAGTCCTAGCAGTTGTTGAGAAACACATGACGTGTGGACCCTAGAGCTCAGTAAACAGAGGGCAACTAAAGGCAATCTTTAATCTTACATAGATTACTTCCAAGCTAGTTGTAACCCTTATGGAAATGTTTGAGACGTGGCACTGGAGATCACTTCCAGGCTTTGGATGTATTCTGTCATGTGGCATCTGAGGTTTGTGCCTGACTATCAGATGCTGACAAGCCACGGTGTAAGTACTTCTTGGTGTTGTGAGTGGGTGCTCTTCTTTGTGCTGATTGTTTGAGGCAAAACGTTAAGTTACCTTCATGTTCAGAAACATCTTTCACCACAACAATTCAGTTCCCCCAGAGTGTGGACTTCAAGCAGAGCTACCTGTTAAAACCTGCATTTTTCTTTCTTCAGTGTTGCCCTTATTTATAGGTTAGGATGTTCAAATAAGCTATAGTAGGAAGGTAAATAATAAAAAGTAACCAGCTCAGTGCTCTGTGCCCCAAGGGCTTTTTCAGTATCTCATCAACACAAAAAAGAAGTGATTATTTCTGGAAAGTGTACATGTACATATGTGTACACATGTAAACTAGTTTCATATTATCTTGTGTATGGGGAATTGGATGTGGGTTAGGATCTGAAAGCCAATTTTGTGTTCTTTCAGGCATTGTTCTAGTGGCATAGAAAACACTTCAGCAATGTGTTAATATGGGCTTTAGGCCCTATTATGTATTTTTTGCAGTAAAAGAACAAAGCAACTGAAGGGAAGTAGTCCTTGGGCAGAAACTGAAGAAGCTGATATGATGTGATGCAATGATGATATTCTGCATTTGATTCTTTTTGATGAAGGTGTGTTAAATGAATACATACTAGCTCAGAAAAATGCACTCATATTACGAGCAATATATAGGTGTTCTGTTTTTAACAAAATCCAAATTTGTATTATCAATTTTGGTAAGTGCCAAGTTGCCATAGGAAATATAAAAATGTTCCAAGTTGGTTCAATTTTGAATAAATAATGCCAAAACTTTCTTTAGTTACAAATGTGGGAGGTACGAGCTACTTGACTTTTTTTTTTTCATTGCACTATGTGTAGTTCATTACTGTTGTTTATATACACGGTGTGTAAGTAGTGCCACAGGTTGTACCACTATTGCTGATGTTGAAATGCAGTGTATCAAAACAATAAAGGAAAAAACCTGAATGCCAGAATTCTGTTGACTTGCATTATTTGCAAACTCATGCCAAGAAATGCTCGTAGCTGCTAAACAGGAAACATTAGCACCATTTCCCTGTTCTCTCCCTGCAAGAAGCAGCTGGACCAAACCCAGAAAAGTATCTGGAAACAAAATATGGTATTCTTGACACCTCCTCAGCAATCTTTACTCTCCATTCTTCTTACTTGGTTTTTTATAGGAATTTTCTCTCAAATACTGATTTGATGGATGGTAGCCCAGATGACCCCTGCTATCTTATAACCACACAGAAACTCTCGAGACACCATTTTCATTACAACCAGCAGAACACTTGGCTGTGCTTGTTAAACCACAGTGAATATTTTTTACAATCCTGTCTTCTGTCTCTGGTTCCTTATTTAAAACTCAAAACTAGCTGCTTTCCTTCTCCTGAGGCAGAGATGTAGTACGGTAGATCCGAGTTGCTTGCTTTATAGAGAGAGAAGGCTAGGAGCAGATACTTCATCATCCTGACACCCCAGCGTTCACTGGTCCCACGTAGAACAGAGCTGAAAGGGAGCAGAATTAAGCCACTATTTTGCAACTGCAGAGTTGAAAAAATACGCAGCTTCCTGCAACTAAATGTGGAGTAATTAATTATAGTGGGGAGAAATCGATTCACTTTTGAGTTTCAGGAATGATTTTTAAGTGTGAAAAAGGATGTTAATCACCACTGTAATGATATTAGGAAAACCTTATTTAGTGCTCCTAGCTGCTTGAATAAACAATAATGCACAGTCTCTATCTCTCAATCCATCATTCAGTTGTTTTCAGTGTCTCTTTCTCGCTCTTTTTCCACAGTGTGATATTTTTGTGTTTCAAAACAAAGGCTTGCACTCCTTTCAATTGGAACATTTAAAGTATGCCAA
Source organism: Fregata magnificens (assembly GCA_013389945.1). NCBI lineage: Eukaryota > Metazoa > Chordata > Aves > Suliformes > Fregatidae > Fregata > Fregata magnificens. Next base: position 27,885 of record WAAD01013413.1, on the reverse strand, counting down.
ATGCAAATTCAACTCCTAATGTCAGTCAGCCTACTAAATAGTGAACTTCTTTCTGAGTAGAATGGTACTGTATTGTTTTCTAAAAAGCCTTTAAAAATACACTTTAATTTCAGGAGAGATAAGATAGCTGAGATTTTCATACTGGTCACTTTCACAACATAAATGTTAAACTCTCTTATGCTCTCAGTGTACTTGCCTTGCATTGTCCATATTTAATTGTGCTTTAGGTATGTTAATACTTTTGTTCTCAACTTTCTCATAGGAAAAAAAGGTAAGATAAGATTTTCTTTACTTTGTTTCTTTCCCTGCAGCACGTGATTTATAAAAGCAAAAGGATTTGACAGTAGCTGTCTCCCAAAAATTCTAATTTTTCAACTTTCTGAACTTCCAACATTCTGAAGATGAGCAAATATTAGTCTCTTAAGTTCTGTCTATTCTGCCTATCTCTTCTAAGTCCATATATGGAATATAAATCCACAAAAAAATCCAAGTCCTTGGATTTAACTTAAAGGTACTATAGTTGGGGAATCTAAATACTTTGTCAGTGGTCTTTTTTTTTTTTTTTTTCCCCCAGATGCTGGTCCATGTATACTGTGAATACATTCCCCTTTTTAAGTGGAATTTATTATGTAGTGGCTGGAATTAGTGACCAATAAATTTCCTCTTTGTTCTTAGTGTAAATTTAGAGTATTTTCACCAGAGAGACCCTAAAATCTTTCCATACATTAGGACACATCAGAACAAAGATTTTGAGCTAAGGTTGTTTATGGAAAAACAAAATAGGTACAAGTAATCTTCTTTAGCANCAGAAAATATGAAACCAGCAATTGTTGTCTGCTAAAATTGATAAATTGGTAATGATGAATCCAAGTTTGTTTTTGATTTCTAGAGTAGGATTAATATAGCTGTATGGCAAAATACGATTTCCAACTCTGGAAAAATAAGCTATCAACAAATACACAATGTTTTACCCAGCAAATGCAGCAACTGCTAACCTTTCTGAACAGTGTATTGTCCAGCTGTAAACCTGCCATCTGCATATGTATCAGCCTTGGTTTCCTTTAAAAGTTCTTTTTTTTTTCTCTTTAAATAAAGTTCCAAGAAGGGGGACTGTTAGCAAGATGGATCTCTAGCAAAGTATATTAAATTGTGCAACATAAGGAAACAATTAATTGACATTTCTTTTTAAAAATGCATGGTGGTCTCCAGACATTAATTTTGCAAATACATAAAGCCTGAATAATATTTCTGCAAGCGCTTTAAAAGCCCAGGAAACACAATAGCAAGATCTGGGCCATTAAAATAGTTAACTTAATGTTTTAGTATTTGAACAGTAACAGAGCTAAGGTAGGACTAAAATTCTAGTATCATTTCAAAGTATGTATGTCCCATTCCCCTTTATAAACTCATGCAGATGCTAATCAATCATTATTTTGTAGGACCTCAGAAAGTTTAAAGGTTATTTAGTTGGTGGAAGTGCTCAGGGTGATTACTTCTAGTTTGCTTATTCTGCACTTTTTTTTTCATAAAACAATAACATTTTATGCCCAGTAAGCTCTATTACTCCTCATTTGTTTGTAATGCTTCACTTCACATGCAGGTGCCAGGTACCTGGGTTATTATTCATTTTTGAAAAATGCTTAGCACTGTTCCTTCCATTAGCTTCTGCAACAAATGGATTGTGATTAATCATACTCAGCCATTGCACCTTCCAGAACTGAAGCTGCAAGGGGAATGTGCCACAACAATTGAACAATGACCATAATGCTAATGCTGCTCCCGGTGTTTGTACAGTCCCAGTAAGAGCGTTCTGGTTAGGAGTGTGGGGAGGGAGGTGACTGTCTTTTGGGTATTATGGATGGATTTCTCCTTAGGAAAGTTGGGTGTACTTAATGTCTTATTTTTATGTGGGTGTCACTTATGACTAAAATGACCAAAATCTTTTATAAAAGGACTTATATGAGTGCTATCTATGATTTAGAGCATACTTATTAAATCAGAGAATGTGTCATGTGTGTTGTAGCTTATTAAACATAATATGGTTTATTAGATCATATATTAAGAATCTTCAGATCATGTAATTCACCATGTAGGTGTTTCCTCTTTAGGCATATGAAAATAAGCAGTGATGGTTAGTGATAACAATCGCTAAACTGAGATTCTAACTATTAATTTCCATCTCTCTTTCTCTTGACCACCTTAGATAAATATGCATTTATCTCTCTGCAGAGCAAGACAAGAACTCAGACATGGGTGGGCAGGAAATGTGTTGAGTGCTCTAAGGAGAAGAATTAGAAACTTTTAGATTGAGGCACAGCTGGAGATCTTCTCTGAGTAAAATGCTTATGTGGGAATATGGTAGGTAAATAGCTGGGCCGCTTAGGGATGAGCATAAATCACAAAGGGCTGCGTGAAAAGACTCATAAGCACAGGAGCCTGGGGAACAGATTTCTGTGAGGAGTTCTTTTCCTTGTGTCCTGAGTTTGAAGCAGGAGAGCATATAGCTCTCATGGAGACAAACAAAGCTTGAAAGGTAGATGAGTTGGAAACTGAGAGATTCTAAGATAATATAAATAGTGAAAAAGACCTTTTAAGGTGCTTGGCTTTTGTGTTTGCATGTCTTTAGTTGTTGTCATTTGAGAAGGTTGTAGCTATAGGGATCTTTTGCCCAGAGATATGGACCAAAATGCAGGAGTATAATTCTTTTCGTAATTAGAAGTAGTGAGACCAGCCATCTCTGTTTTTTCCAGAAGTTCTTAGGAGATATTAAGGAGAGACTCACTTTTGTTGCTGTCATGGTTAACAAAATAGTTTGTGAGTGTTGGCACCAGCTGTTTCTGTGTGAGTTCTCACTAGCTCGCTTGCTAAGGGGAAGAAAGGAATGCTGAGAAATTGTCTTCCCTAGGATAAGACAGTAAGAGATGAGAGAACAAGAGCCCTTGGACACTGAGGATCATCTTCTAGGCAGAAAAGGAAATGCTTTGGATTCAGGTAAAATAGAGGTGAGCACCAATGGCCACTGAACCACTCTCAGAGGCTCTGTTCTGGATTTGTAGGATCACTTAAAAGTTCCTTTCTTCATGGATGAGTCAGCTGTCACTGTGGGTCTGTGAACTGACCTAGGTAATTTCTGTTCTTTGCCTCCTACACAGCAGCGAGGGGATCTTACTCTGAGATCCTTGTCTCTTAACTCATCCCATTTTGTGAGCTGAATCTAAGTCATATTTTGTGGAACATCTGTCAGCTCAAAGAGTAAAACACTGGGGTGAAAAACTAAACCTTGCATTGTAGAAAAAAGAGCTCACATATTCACTTTGAAAAAGTAGGGTGGTCTCATGGGTTAAGGACTGGCCTGAGATGCAGTACAGTTTCTGATTCTTTCTCAGACTTCCTGTGTGATACTGAGAAAGTTATGTGGCCTCTCAGACCACGTGTTCTCTGTGGTGATCTGCGAAGAGCATTATATTCCTCAACAGAGCAGCAGCAGCTGGGAGTTTCTCCTGGCAAGGCTGTCTTGCAGATTCTCAACCAAAGGGATAAAAACAATCCTACCAACCTGCATCAAGCAGTCTAATTTGAACCTAAAAATTGGGAACTGTGCATGTGTTCTGAGAATAAATCAATACTTGTGATAGACATAGATACTCCAGTGCTGGGGTCGAGGCCAGGGCCTGGGCAAGGTATGAATATTAGACAATACCATTTCTTCATTTAGCAAGGCAGCTGTTGCTGGGGGGGAGCAGTTTTGAGGCCTTTTTCAGCATTCTTGAGGAAAAGGCTTGCAGGTGCTGTTTGTGCCTGTACAGTGTGGCCTCCTAATGTAAAGGCACCTGTTGTTAAATCTTCAGTGCTGAATTCATTAGACCTCATTAGGAGGGTGGAAAGCTTTGAAGAAAATCAGGCTTAATTATCTCCATATTTTCAAATGCTGAGAAAGGTAATGCTTTAAACCTCGTTCCTTTATTAAAGCTATTATTGTAATGGTACAAGGCTTGTTGATCTCAGCGTCTTACACTAGCATAGAAGTTCAAGTGTGACAGTTTAAAATGGAGCAAGATCAGAACCTAAGCACAATATTTTATTGCACAATAGAATATTGTAGATTTTGTATTCATCTCTCATCTCTTATTTAATTTCAGTTATGCTACTTTCCCTAAAACCTCAAAGCAAAAGTCTTTATTTCTGGGGTGGTTTATATCTTTACTGTGACTGGGCACACAATTGAAAGAAGCAGCCTCGCAGGATGAATGGGCTCTAGTGCTGTCCATGGTTAAGTTTTGGTAATGGGAGCTGAGGGGAGGCCTTTGGGAGGAGAGGCCAGGCTGCCCCATGCCAGGCACAGGCTGTTTCAGTTGGTTCCTTATTTAAGAAAGGGAAAACCCTGCCCAGGCAGCAAGGAGCGGGGTTAAAAACATGTAAGAACCAGCCCTGAGAGCACCCAGGTGAGAGCCAGAGGAGGGGCAGGAGGTGCTGCAGGTGCCAGAGCAGAGATTCCCCTGATGCATGGGGAAACAGGGTGGAGCAGGTATCCACATGGGAGTCTGTGGAGGACCCCATCCCAGTGCAGGTGGACATTACCTGAAGAAAACTGCAGCATCTGGAGAGCCTGTGATAGAGCAGGTCTTCCTGAGAGGAATGGCTCCCTATGGAGAGGAGCCCATGCTGGAGGAGGTTTATCCTGAAGGACTGCAGCCTGTGGGAAGGCCCATACTGGAGCAGTGAAAAGTGTGAGGAGCAAGGAGTGGCAGAGAGGAGCTGTTATGGGCTGACCACAACCCCCATTCTCCTTAAAGGATCTCTCCCTTTGCTGTAGGGTTGAGTTCTATATCCCTCTTTAGTATGTTATTACACATTGTCTGTTTTAAAAGTAGTTGTTTGCCTTATTCTTTTAGTTAGAATAAAGCAGATGAAACCTTCACCTGCAAGAAATAACCATTGGATAAACTGATGTGTAGAGCACAACAGAATCTCATTTAGCCTCTTGTACTTCCAAAGTCTGGATCTGTACAGTCAACTCTATGACTGTCTCATCTGTGGGTAGATACTAATTGAGGTTTTTATGAAAGCATCTGGCAGGAAGAGACATCTGTACCAGCAGCTGGCAGTCAGGAGGGGAAAAAAAAAGAATAGAAGAGGCTGAGAAAAGATGAGGATGGGTGGGGCGGTGAATTGTGAGTTATAATTATTTGCAATGTTTTCCTGAACTGGACATGATCCCATTAATAAAACGAATAGAATATTTGTGATTATTTATTGGGCAGTGGATGAGCAAGAGAGCAGAACTTTTGGTCTTTAATTCTAATGCAGTTCTAACATTTTATGATGTACTATGAAAGAGGTGAAGAAAAGCAAAGGGTAAAATTTTCAAACCTGGCTCCTGAGAGGGAACCCACCTGCATTTAGATCCCCTGATATACCTGGCCTACTTTCCAGGAGTGATGCCTCAAAATCCATTTAAAAAGCTTGTTTTAATGTCTGTAGGTGAAAATTAAATATGATGTTCTTTTGAAGTGCTGGATAACAGCAGTGAATCAGCTCAGGCAGTTGGCTGAAGCCTCTCTATAGTCTGTGGAATGGAATGTGTTGAAATAAGTCACTTGCAACCAGGTGATAGAGGTTGTGATCTGTACTTACTAATGGTTGTGGTCCTTCTAATTTCATTTGATGATGAACTTATTCAATTAGGGGAAGAATCTTAATTAGGCGTTTCCTATAGTTTTACTTTTTCCAAGTGGAAATTAGGAGCTATAGCTCATTTGTCTCCCACTTTCTGGTACTGAATTCTTGAATGCATTTCTTTCTGGCTCCCAAGGTAGTCAAGCCACTGAACACTTCAGGATTAACAGTCTCTTGTCATGAATAGAGAGACCCATGCTACTACTGCCCTTGTGATTAGCCATGAAGAACCATAATTCCCATGGCAGCTCAGATTTCAATAGTGTTGAACATAGATGAAATGATCCCTATCAACACAATTGCTTCCCTCTAGGTTTTTTAGAAATAGCTACTTTCAAGGGGATATATTAAATGGATAATTCTTAAAAGCCCAATTCTTCCCCAAAGTGCAGTTGTTATGAGAACAGAGTGTTTAACTGTCATGTCACACAATGGAGCCTTCTGAAGCAAACACTGTCGAACATGATGACAGTTCAGACCTGACCATCAGCCTGTATTATCATAACTGACACTCGCATAAGAACATTGGATCTAAAATAAAAATGAAATAATGGCTCCCATATCTAAGAGGCATATTTGTCCCGAAGTACACAGTAACGTGTGCTTACACAATATTCTAGTTATGGTTTAGGTTTTTACAAGTATATCTTATGTCATTAAATAATTTTCATAGTATTTTGATTCTTTTTTCTTTTTTTCTGTCAGACTGTGGAGCGAACTTGTATTCAAGTCTTTGCTGTATTCATAACTAACATGTTTTTTACTACGGTTCATTACTTTTTACATACACAATGCAGAGAATATGCTCAAAAGAACTACTTGAAGGTAAACTGATAAAGCAAGCATCTGTAAACTGTTACAAATTATCTCTTGAGATATAAAGAATGCCAGTAAGGGTGGATGAGACTGAGATGAACAGGGTATATCTAGAAAGATGATGATACAGACTTATAATGCACAGTGGGAGAGATACCAAGCTGATCATACATACTGCTGCATCTGAAGCAGAGGCAAATGAAAACAGAATTGTAACTAGCATTGTGAAACAGAAGAAGCAGTTTAATACATGATCTGCAAATGTGTGAAGTACAGTAGGTAAGAAATTGGAGGATCTAGTTAAAGCCGAGCAAAGCTGAACCCTGAACATGACTTTATGCAACAGATACTGGTTTTAACATGTGTCAGGTTCAATACATACCTACCAATAGAACTGTAAGTAACTTCCCTACATTTCTAGAATGCCATTGTGTGTTAAAAGTACATGTTTCTCTGCATGCCATTTGTATTAGCATTTTAAATGTTAGTCTATATAAACAAAAAAGTCTGTATGGTACATTTTTAGCTTACAAATGAGACTTTTGAGTTAGGGCAGTGTTCGTCTGGAGGATCGTATTTTTTCCTGCTTCGTTGCTTTCTGCTGACGATTTCTAAGGTTGTTTGCAGTGTCCCTGAGAAAAGGTGCTAGTTACTATGTCATGATTACTGTTTTGGGTAGTCTTCTGCTAAAATGTCTATCCTAGCATTTAGAGCAACTACAGATTTGTATCTGTTCACTGAGGAAAAGGTTTGGCCTTCTAAATCCTGATTTCTAATTGGAAATAAACATGATTTTATACTTGTTTTCTTCCATGAAGCAAGAAAGTTAAGAATAAGCTCAGATATGCACTGATCTTTACTGCAATCCTTTTGTGTTACCTGGTAGTGCTATCTTTTTATGATTTAGGTCGGTGTCTTGGCCAGCTCCTGCAGGTCCATATATCCCTTCTACCTTGATTGTTCCTTTTATATTCCTGCCTGACCAACCTGATCTCCTTCTATGACCGGGTGACCCGCCTAGTAGATGAGGGCAAGGCTGTGGATGTTGTCTACCTCGACTTTAGTAAGGCCTTTGACACAGTCTCCCACGGCATTCTCCTGGAGAAGCTGGCAGCTCACGGCTTGGATGGGCATACACTTTGCTGGGTAAAAAACTGGGCTCGGTTCTGGGGCCGGTTTTGTTCAATGTCTTCATCAATGATCTGGATGAGGGGATTGAGTGCACCCTCAGCAAGTTTGCAGACGACACCAAGCTAGGCGGGAGTGTCGATTTGCTCGAGAGAAGGAAGGCCCTACAGAGGGATCTGGATAGGCTGGATCGATGGGCCGAGGCCAACTGGATGAGGTTTAACAAGGCCAAGTGCCGGGTCCTGCACTTGGGTCACAACAACCCCATGCAACGCTACAGGCTTGGGGAAGAGTGGCTGGAAGGCTGCCCGGCGGAAAAGGACCTGGGGGTGCTGGTCGACAGCCGGCTGAACATGAGCCGGCAGTGTGCCCAGGTGGCCAAGAAGGCCAACGGCATCCTGGCTTGTATCAGGAATAGTGTGACCAGCAGGAGTAGGGAAGTGATCGTGCCCCTGTACTCGGCACTGGTGAGGCCGCACCTCGAGTACTGTGTTCAGTTTTGGGCCCCTCAGTACAAGAAGGACACTGAGGTGCTGGAGCGTGTCCAGAGAAGGGCAACGAGGCTGGTGAAGGGACTAGAAAACAAGTCTTATGAGGAGCGCCTGAGAGAACTGGGGTTGTTTAGTCTGGAGAAGAGGAGGCTGAGGGGAGACCTTCTCGCTCTCTACAACTACCTGAAGGGGGGTTGTAGTGAAGCGGGTGTTGGACTCTTCTCCCAAGAAACTAGCGATAGGACGAGAGGAAATGGCCTCAGCTTGCATCAGGGGAGGTTTAGATTGGACATCAGGAAGAATTTCTTTACTGAAAGAGTGGTTAGGCATTGGAACAGGCTGCCCAGAGAGGTGGTGGAGTCGTCAACCCTGGAGGCGTTCAAAAAAGGTGTAGACGTGGCACTCCAGGGCCTAGTTTAGGAGTCATGGTGGTGTTAGTTGATGGTTGGACTTGATGATCTTAGAGGTCTTTTTCAACCTTAATGGTTCTATGATTCTATGATTCGTCACAGATACTTGAAAAAGAAGTATTCCTTTTTATCCTGTTGTTTCTCTTCTGTGTTTCTTCTTCAATATCAGTTTATCTGGTGGAGATGCGTATTACGTTATTTAAGTGAAAAACTTCCTGCCATCTCTGTGTAACTGTATGTCTTCTCCCTGGGGTTAGAACAGGTTTGCTTGTAGTCCAGTCTAATCCAAGCAGCCTCCTTATCATGGAAGGAATCTCAGTGGCCTGTGAATTTCCAAAGTCTCTTCTCTATACAACTAGCACTGTAATATTGAGAAACAATAGTTTTCTCTGAAAATTGTAACCTTCTCTTATTCCTCTTATTTATTTTCATCTAACAGTGAAATACTCTCCTGAAGAATTGTTGTGTTCCCAGCGCAGTTCCTTATTTTACTGAATCTCTTCTCTCTTGTAAAACGTTTGTCTAGGCTAGAATTGCATGTCCTTCCACATTATATCCTTTCTCCTAGTTTTCCAGCTTTTCCCCAGGCATCCAGCACACATAGTAATCATATTGCATCTGTTGGCTAAGGACATTCCCCAAGCCAATGCTGAAAACATTGTGCATTCAACTACAGGTATTTTTCAGGTATACGGTTACAGCCCGTTTTGTTAAAAGAAGACAAATGACAAAAGGTTAAAAAAAAAAAAAAAAAGCCTATACTTCATATACCTTTGGATAAATACATGAGAAATCCTGCTGGAATAAGTGAAAGGAATAATGTTAGAAAGAACCATTAGAGGCAAGGAGAAAATGAAAACAGGAGAAGACCAGAGAAAAGCAGAAAGGGCAAAAGGAACAGATGCTGAAACAGTGATGGTTTATTGCTGCTGTTGTTAATGCTGTTTCATTACTGGTATTACACTTTAAATTCACTTTTTTTTTATTTGGCATTTCACTGTCTTGAAGTCCTTTAGCCAATAAATCCTGGGGCACAGAGTCTGGTCTGTCTCACAACCAAATCAAAAAAGAATGCTTTTGAATTATAGATTTTTTTTTTTTCCAGAACCCAATGAAAATATATGTTCTTGTCCCTAGTGTCGCGTCTGTCATTCTTGTTGTGATCTAGTCACCAAAGAGGTCTTCAGGGACAGTCTGTCTCTGCCATGTAGAAGTGCATCTCCTACAGCACATCCAAAAGAATAAGAAAAGAGAGAGGCTGCTGTCAGCTGTACAGAGTTTTTCAGAGGAATTTGCAGAAAAGGGACTGTGGATGTGGCAGTATCAAGAGAGAAGTATAAGGGTAAAACGTGTCATGAGGTGAAAGGGATAAGACAAAGATCATTAGAACTGCCACACGCTCAAGCCTGTCAAAGTTTTACAAGAGAAATATTCAAGCAGTGCCAATGTTTCTAGGAATGTATTGATATCAAAGCACAGAACTTGATGGGGTTCATAAAGAAATTTTTGTGACACTTTTCCTGATAAAAGCATTTCTCAAACCACAAAACACAGGGCTACCAGGGGACTATAGCCTCTTCCAAGCTCTTTGCAGACCTTGATGACGATGACATTGCAGACAAAAAAAAGACTTCTGACATGCACAGGCTTTTGGTCTTTCAATGGTGTACTGACTGAATGACCTTGTGATAAAAGGAAAATTCAAAACAAAATCTGTAGATGGATGCTCTGCTTGATATGTGCAAGGTTGTGGATAAAGCAGTTACTAGGATTAAGTGTATATGGTACTTTTCTACTTCCTTATATGGTTTGAAAGTTAAGCAAAAAGATGTGTTTAGAAACTTTTGTGAAGCCATTTTAACAAAAAAATAACAGTTTGCAGAACTTGAAACAATAAACAGTACAGAACTTGCTACAATATTGCTCCCAACTCAGAACACTTTAAAGAAAAGTTTTGAACTTGTGAAAGCATCCACTCTGTATATTTTCAAACTGGCACCTTCCCCCCCCCAGGTTGATTAAATTATTTGGTTTTGAAATTTCAGTTCAACTAAGATACACATTTTAAAAAAAGTGAACTATAAGTCAAAAGCATATCAAAACTATTTAACAAAGCATACTGATTGACTTAAACTGACAAATTTAGTGCACTGAAAATTTTGACATTTTACTGAGATTCGGTAAGCAAACACATTTTGGTATCTTTAACATTTTCATGGGCTAGGAAAAAAAAAACCAAACCCAACATTTTCTGCCCAGTCTACAAAAGAACAGATTTTGCAATCAATCATACATACGTTAGTTTCACTGAATAGTACTGCAGAACAGACTCCAACAGTTGCATCCATTTCTGAATGTCATTTCCAAGCCATGCTATTCTATTTCTGGTTTTGTTGGTTCTCATGGAAGTGGGAGATTTGAAAGCAGTCTACAGAGTTAGACATAGAAGATGCTGAGCTTTCCATACACACTTCCATCATCCAACATTTAAACTAAAGTCTCTAAGTATCTATGTAAATGCTTTACAGTCCTTTCGAGTTCACTGTAGCTAGAAATTTATTTAACTCTTTAGATCATGAGTTCAGAGACAGACATAAAAGTTTTATCAAATCTTTTACTGGGACATCTGTGACCATGGATCTAGCATTGAAGAACTGTCCAATTTAGAAAAGAAATGCGTGTGGTTAAGTGTATAATCTACATGTTTCTGTATGCTGACAGTGGCTGTCAATGTAATTTGTATGTAGTGTGTTCTACTTCAAATATTTTTGATCAATATATAGACTGTGTATGGTAGAGTCACTGCTATGCTGTTTTTTTGTTTTATTTCAGTTTAAATCTGTCAAAGCCAATATTCTAAGTTTTGGATCTAAAACTTAGAGGTGTTAGTATCTGGCCTGCTGGAAGTCTGTGGGGGAAATTAAACCTAACTTTTGCTGATTTCCAACTGATCTCAGTTACATCAAGTTAAGATAGTTTTCTACATCCAAATCTCAGCAAAGTGATTCTGCTTTATCCAGCCTTGGGGATGGGCGAACAAAGACATCACGGATTTGTAGGATGCTTTGCGTTCAACTTAAATGTAATGCTTTCTGCCCTGTTTGTGAGGCCAAATCAGTGTAGTATTTATCAATAAAATAGTTTCCAGATCACCTCTAATAATCCATTTGCTTTTCCCATTATCCTTACTTCCTTTCCATCGTGTTCCATAAGGAACCTTATGAAGTTTAACAAGGACAAATGTAAGGTCTTGCACCTGGGAAAACATAATCCAGGAGTGCAGCACAGACTGGGATCCACCTCTGTGGAAAGGGACCTGGGGGTCCTGGTGGACAGGAAGCTTAATAGGAGTGAACAGTGCGCTGCTGCGGCCAAGAAGGCCAATAGGATGCTGAGTTGCATCAAAAAANTTACTCTTAGGGAGATTCCGACTGGACACGAGAGGGAAATTTTTCACAATGAGAACAGTCAACCATTGGAATAATCTCCCCAGGGAAGTGGTCGACTCTGCTACGCTGGATACTTTTAAGACTCAGCTGGACAGGGTGCTGGGCCATCTTGTCTAGACTGTGCTCTTGCCTAGAAAGGTTGGACCAGATGATCCTTGAGGTCCTTTCCAACCTGGTGTTCTATGATTCTTTGTTATCCCCAATTGTATCAAAAACACTATTTCAAAATGAAAGGTAAAAATGCGAGTTTAGCATTTCTCAAATGAAATGAATTTTTAATGTATTAAATATTTTTATATCTTGCTACACAGTCTCTGGCCATGAAACCAGTAACAGTTAATATTCGTACAGATATTCTTTCAGCACAGCGCTATGCAGAAATAAATACCAGCTCTGCTCATAAATGAAGTGTGGAGAGATGTCAGCTTGGTGTTGATGTTGCTTTTGAATATGCTGATTCTGCTTCTGGAGGTAGTTTGGGATACCCTGGAGATCTGTGATCTCCACCGCAGATTAGAGACGTGCCCTGAGTGAACCAACGTGAACCAAATACATAATTTTATAACTTTTCCTGGCCTTAGGTCTACACTAAAATGACAAAAAGGAAAAGAAAAATTTAGTATCAGAATTAATCAGGGACTAATGCAAGAGAGTGTTCTGCATTGTGTCTTCATTAGGCCATTTTTGCTTTCCTCTTTTGGAAGGTTCTTTCATATATAGATTTCAAAGCAAGATGACAAGGAGAGCTCGTAATGCACTTGAGCCACTGCAGCACTGAAATTCAAAGGCAAGGACGCAGGAGGAGAAAGATTATAGTCTTATTAGTGTAGGAGGATAAAGATTATTAGGCTGCAATGATCCATTATTTATAGGAATGCTGTCCTTTCCTGTACACTTTACTGAGGTATTTAATGTATTTGTGCTAGAGATTAGCATTGTTATTTTCTTTAATGCCTGTTTTTAGTTTATGCTGTGCAGGTTGGCATTCAGGAAATTCAGCCAGAGGAGAAAAACAGTAGTATTAATTAGGAATGTCTGTCATGGGTGTTACAAAATTAAAAATTGCCAAGTTTCCAGTGCAGTTTGGTGGTAATTATAATGGACCATGGAGACAAGCTGTTCTCTGTTCCCTCTAAAGAAATGCAGAATGTGATGGACTTGTTAGCAATGTGTTAATGCAAATCCTGGTGAATGGAATACTGTTTCTAGAGTAAGTTTTGGATTTTTTATATTTTGTTTTTGTCTTTAAGGATCTGTTGCCACAGCTAATTCATCAATAGTAGCACTTGTCTCTTTCAGTGCTGTTCATCACAGAATCTCTGGCTGCTTCATACATTATCCTCACTTTGCAAATGAGAATTTTGGCTTAATAAAGCAAAAAGAATTTAATGGGGTTTATCTGAGTCATTAACAGAGCTGGACATTGGGGTTGGGTTCCACCTGAGCATTGCTTTTTTCCCCAGAGAGTCAGAAATCAAAGTTGCGTGCTGCTGAATTTCTGAGGAATGGTTTTCGATCTGGTCTGCAGGCTGCTGTAAGACATGTACAATAAAATCTACGCAAACCATACTTGTGCTCAGGACGATCATACTTGCTATCCAAGGACTTCCTCCCCACTGGAAAATTTATTATCTTCCACAAATGGAAAAAGTTGAAAACCTCTAGGAAGGAAATATGGTACTCTGACACTGTTAGCGAGCTTTGCTGAAAGTACTTGGCTATTTGCAAGATTGAGCTTTGAGCCTGAAATGTAAAAAAAAAGGACATTTTATTAATAGCAAGTCGATTTTAAATTTATTGTCATTATTTTTAATGAAGAAAATTCTTCACAAAGTTATGCAAATCATAAGCAGTTTAAGGGTTTCTCTTGCAAAAGGAAAACATCGGGCTTGATCTATATTTGCATTTGAGTAATGCATTAAAAATCAATTAAATACATTTGAATAATTGAGGTAAATTAGTGGTAGCGAACTGGGTTGTCCTGACCGAGGATGTAATTAACTTCAAGCTAGGTAATTGTAAAATAATTAGAAACAATGTATGCACTCCATCTTGTAAACATTTTATTTAAGAATTGTTGGGAGTTGAAATAATAAGGTTAGATTAGAATCAAAAATTGAATTCTGGGAACATTTGGAAAATGACCTAGAGAATAATCCTATTATAAGAGAGTCAGGGAAATGGAAAGAATAGTTTCTTGTTGTGCTTACAGAGCTTCACTACAGTCCTTCTTTAGGACTTAAGTCCTAAAGTAACTTCTCACCTTAAGGATTTAATTCTGATACTGTTGATGTGAACAGCAAAAATTCCATTTGCAGGAAACCCAGTGGCTGCGGAGCATGGATTGGGACACCTACAGCACGGGGCATATGATAGATGGTGTAGCAGAAAGGTGTGTCCACCTACACAGAGAGGCTTTCATAACCGAGTGTTCAGGTGCTGATTTTGATATAGATGAGGTAGTGCTGCTCAAACCACAGTTTTTGTTAGAGATTTGTATTTCCAGCATAGCTGTTAAGCTTCTGAGATTTTACTGGTACAGGCTGTTCAGAAATAATCAGATAGTTTAATATCAAATGGGACATAAATAACCTGGATTGCTTGAGGCTATTTCTACAGTTTTATTTTAAAATTCCTTTAGTGTATATTTGTCTGTAAAATTTTAAATGCTTAAAATGCCCTGCTTTAAAATATTAAACAAATGTTTGAATATAAAATTTGCAAGTCCTCACTCAAGTAACTTGGAAAGATTTTTTTTACTGGCAGGCAAGCAAAAAGTAAAAATAGGAATGTGCTTAGAACTTCTGGATTTTTTTGAGCTTTATAAACTCACTTAAGGGTAAGTTAAAAGTGCTGATATCTATCACTGGAATGGAATGGAGAGACTTAAACTTTGGGAAAAATTGCCGTGACTGTCAGTTTTAATGTGAAAGTGGATGAACAGAAATTTCTGTAATTCTAACTCTTCTAATATGTGGACAAAATCCCTGAAAACAGTTCATGAGCGTTACTTTTCCTCAGATTATGGAAAAGACTGCAGTGCCACTTAACTGAAATGTTTATTGCTGAAGTGTTTATTTTAGTATTAATACTTAAAAGCCAATACAAATTTAATCTTTTCATAGCCTTAGCAGTCTGTGACTCAGAATGAGTGATGCTATGAGTAATGGTAATTCTGCTGATTGCACAGAACTGAGTATGAAATACTTTAATCAATGAATACATTACTGAAATACTTAGAGAAACTGCCAGGTTTTCAGGCCCTGGTTGGTTTTACAATTTGCTGGCTTTATTTTTTTTTTTATTATTTTTATTTTTAAATCAAGGGAAACGATTTTGTATGGGAATGGAAATACTCTGAACATTCTTTAAAGTGAAATCATTGGAGGGAGAGGAATGATTAAGCACTGCATAGATAGTATCGTGTTTGTGAAATAAGGAACAGCTTCAGACAGAATGTAGAAAACAATGAATGCAGGACTCCTCTATAGTAAATTAGCATTCTGTTCACTTTGTTCAAGTAAATGGACTCAGCTTAGCTGTGATATGTAGCTAGAAAGGTGTTACTGATATGGTGTCCAATGAGGACCAGTATACAGTGTTTCCAGGCAGGTCCAATATAAATGCCAGAGGAGGTATTAGGCAGGTTTAAACTCCGAGGTTCTCTTTGGACTTCCATCTTCTCTGGATTTGTGTAGTCCCTTTCCATTGTCTAAGAACCCTGAAAAATCAAAATTGCTGGACAAGTCCTGAAAATGATGAAGAGTATCTTTTGGGTTTTGATCAGCTCAAGTTTTAGAATAGTGACACAGTTTTATGTGTCTTAAAAGTATTATGATCTGAACCTGATGTTCCATTACTAAAAGGGACTTGTGGATGATATGGGGTGAAGACCAAAAAAACCCATAGAGTTTGCAGAAGCACATCTGACTGCACAAGGATCTTTTTTATTTCAGAATCATAACAATGCAGCATTACATGTATAAAAGATACAGCTCATTGCCCTGAACAGAATTGTATTTTGCATTATTTATTGTAGCCTCAATGCCCCTGCCCAAACCTTAGCCATTCAATTGGCAACAGAAGTAAGACTGGTCATCACAGCATTTAAACTAGAAGTAAATGCTGTGTTGGGATGTGCAGGCAGATAGAAAGAGAAATATGGGTAGAAAAAAAATAAATTAGAACAAGAGGAATGGTGACAGCCAGCTATCCTAGTATTCATGGTAGACTAGCGATACAATAGTGGATCAAGTCTAAGTACTTTAAACTGAAGACAATTGACAATGCTCAAAACACAGCTGTCTTAATCCTAGTCAAACCTATCCTTTAAGCCAAATAATAAGAAAAACAGAAAACATTGAGGGCAGAATAGATGTATAAACATAAACATGAAAATTGAACTTGAATACCAAGCAATTTTTGTTCATTTCACAGTATTACAAAACAGCAAATGCAATGGTTTTGGAAGTATCGCAGAGATTTCCAAGCCTGTACAACAGTTCCATCTGCCCTGAGATTTATGATTAATTACATCTGCTGTGAGAATGGAATATGGACGCTTTTTCCTTCCCACTGTTTTTTAGTAAACTCAACTGATAAAAATGCCTGTAGGTTCTAATGACAATAAAATTCCCTTTGGTAATAGTGAAATAAGTGGATTTTACAGTAGGCTGTATAATCCTCTACTTGTGGAAATAAGATGTAAGGAAGTAATCACATAGCATTGACGTTATGAAGATGAGCTCTTGGCATTTGCTGAACAGTATGGCTAAAGCATCTTTTTTTCAGGCTCATCTCTGAAGCAGCGTGAACAAAGTAAGCAGATTGAGATCAGAAAGTTTAAGTGGATCATCAATGTGACAGGAAAGGTTCTGAGAACACTTCAAAAGATGAAAGAGAAGGGTATATCTTCTATTTCAGTTTTTAATCTTAGTTGACTCTATTGTGCTTGTCTGAAAAATGACCCATTATTTTTCTCAAGAATTCCCAGGTGAAACCAAAGATGTTGCTAATACACTATAATCAAATGAGGTAGCCAAATTTTTTGGCTGATATAAACTGGAAATTAGCTTGGTTACAAAAATTTGTGATGAAAGTACTGTTTTAATTGGAAAGTACAGATTTCAATGTTGAAAAAGAGTATTTTTGCCAGAAGCAAAACATCGTAACGAGTCTTAGTAGTAATTTTACTACTCTGAAGAAATACAGTTTTACAGCAAAGTGACAAAAGCTATATATATATAACCATTATAAAAATACAAATTGAAAATTAAGACTAAAAAGTATAACGTGTATTTTAGAAATGCACAAAACCAAGAAATAAGTTTTTCCTGTTAATAGGATCAAAAGATAAAGAATACCTGTTTGAAAATAATTGCCTTTGTAACCTACTTCAGTTTGGATCATGACAGAAAGAGGGCCTAGCAAATGCCTACTAAAGTTACTACTTCTGATATATTTTTACCCCTGGTTTATTTTATTCAACAGTGGAGATGAATGTATCTATCTTTAACCTTTCCTTAAGATTACCTAACATAATACTCTATACACTTCGGTTTCTTTGTGTGAGTTAAATCCAAAGCCTCTGTAAATCAGTTGACTGCCTTCAGTGGGCTCTGGGTCAGATCCTGAGGTGACCCTGGCAACTGTTTGACTAATAAGACTTTTCTGTGACTGAACTTGCAGTGGAATGTTGCCATAAATTCGATGGCATTTGAATAGAGAGATAAATTTAAATAGGCAGTGCTTCAAGATGAGTTGAGTCATTGTCTGAGTTGGTAAGAGTCACTATAAGGAGCAGGGGCAGTTTCATCCACACTTTTCAGAATTACTGAAATGCATTCAGTGCCATTGATTTGCAGACGTAGAGAGATGGAAGGTTCTGGGGTTTGTTGTTTTCATCTAGATTGTACTTTTCTGCTGTGGAAGTCAAATCAGGTTGCAGAGTTTGGTTTCAAGCATAATGCAAAAAATTTACCTAAAAATTTTATAATTTATCTAAGAGCAACTTTTTTTGTTAAATTCTCTTTAAAATCGTGGTACTTGGTTACCATATGTTAACCTTTGTTAAAACAAAACAAACAAAAAACCCAACCAAAAAAAAACCCAACCCAAAACCCCAAACCAAATAAAACCACAAACCCCAACTTTTCTGTCAGCTGCTTCCCAATTTAGTATCCTATCCCAATGGTATAACCTCTAGTTCCCCTAATGCTGGTAAATTGGTACAGTCACATGCTTTGGGCTCATCTACATGTTACTTGATTCCCCAGAACACAAGAAACTGGGAACATTTCCCCCATTCCTTCCCAAACCACCTGCAAGCCTTCAACTTAATCTCTGCAGTTTGTCTCCTGGTGCAAAAACTTCGGAGAACAACAATGTTCTGTGACATGAATAAGCCTCAAGGATTAAGGATTAGTCTTTGACAATAATTGTTATTGTGTTTTAGGTTAGGCCTTCAGGTGCTAATTCCAAGCTGTAACACAGTGAGGCAGGGAATAAATTCAGTGATCTGCGACTTCCCTCTGAGAATGCTATGCCTCCAGCTTTCTCACAGTAAAAGATATGATTTTGCTTGAGTGCTATTTATATATCCTTAACTTTCTTAGTCTTGCCTGAGAACAGAGTTCCTTTTGAGGCAACCAGAGGTAGGATGATGGTGCTGTTTTATCCACGTATATGCACATGATTCATTTCAGCGAAATGCCTAGTGCTATATTTGTAGAATTAGCTATGGGTTTAGTAGTTTGTATGGTAAAGGGAAACCAAATGATTAGGATGTATTTCTAATTCTTTTGCTTAGTCTCTTGCTAGAAATTCAGTTCATGTCCTCATTTCTGCATTTAATATTTAACGTTGAGGTGAACACTATAAAGTAATTATAGTCTCTTGGCCGTCATGGACTAAGGAATTGCAATTTTTTTGGTCTTCTACAGAATCTCGTTATAATCAGTTATTCCATTGTAAAATACTAGTAGGGTCTGGCATTTGGTAGCGTTCTATAATTTGGATGTGTTGCAAAACCAACTTTTTTTTAATGTTGATTTAAGTTTCTTTTTTCTCTTATGACACCACAAGGCATTGAATCTAATTATCTTATTTTGATTTCTTATTGTACTTCTAAATGAATATTTACAAAGCATTTGTCATCATATACAGTAACTAATCTGCAAGAAAAGTAAGTTGCAATTTAGAAAAACTGTATGTGTATCTTGCATTAAGAGAGATGATTATTATAATGGCAAATCCATTTTAGGAAAAATGTGACCACGCTGAAATCTATGCAGAGAAGAGCAAAAAGAATTAGTCAAGGCCTGCAAAAATATGAGCAGAAGTAAGGAACTTAAAATAAGTCTATTTAGTTTGTGTATGCCTGAGATGACTTGATGATGGTCTTCTAATACCACTGTAAGGAGATTACTTCTAATCCAGAAGAAAAAGGGGGAACAAGATCCCCGAGTAAAAGTAAAACTTAAATTCAGACAACAGAAAAGATGTAGATATTATAAGAGTGAGAATAGTTTAGCCTTTGAACATCTTAATTAAGGATGCAATATGCTCTCTGTTATTTGACATTTAAATACGGATGCCTTCTGCATAGTACGTGGCAAAACTCTGAAGTTCTTTGTCATGCATAAGGCTGAGCTAGTAGGTTTACAAAGTATGCAGCTCTGACTTAAATTTTATGAATTGAAACTTGACGCATATGCCAAAAAACTTTCATGTTACAAGGGAATAAAAATAAAACTATGCAAATTTTTATTTTGTAAATATGAGTAAATATGTAAATATGATATCCCCCACTCATCAATTCGTAGGCGTGATTGGTGATTCTTTCTGTACATTACTGCTCACTACATTTAGTGGGGTATTCCTATCTGACTTTTAGCTGGTATAGATCTTTCTTCTCTGGCTATTTACAGTAGCTCAACACTCAACCAGCATCATCTACAGTAATATCCAGTATTCTTTATGGAGTAAATGGGATAGAATCAGAAAAAACTTCTCTTACATTAAGCCTTTCTAGTATAATACAAAAATTCAAAAAGCCTTTAAGAATAGCTTTTAAGAACACTAATTGAAATTAGTATTGAAGTAATGCTATAAGCCCTGTTTGTGTTAGCTTTTTTTTTTAATTAGACTTTTCTGAGAAGAGGAGTTTATAGCAAGCTTATAGTTTATTTCGTTCAGTCTGTTTCCCAGGAATATAAATGTACATGTTCACAGACAAGTGTACTTTTGCACTATCATCTCACTCTAAGGTATCCTTCCGTGCTTTCTCCATCCTGTCTTGTGATTTCTTTATCTACAGAGCACTGTAGTTATGTTTGGTACTCTCCAGGTTGTCCTTGCCCTCAAAATTCTACTGTTTCTCGTCTTTACTTCTCTGATGGTTAAACTCCATAATCTCAGCACTACTTTAGCTAAGGCTGCACTCAACCTTCACAGCTGTTAGTAGTTTTTGCTTGTAGCAAGTCCAACAGAGCATATCTTCTAGTTGTCTTACTGTCATCTGTGTTGTCTTATTGTCACCTGTGCTAAGACGTTGGTTTTGATTCATACCAGAAGTCTCCTGGATTGCTTGGTCTTAGCCCTTTTGCACCTCCAGGAGGTATTAAGGTGGTTATGGTTCCATATGAGGGCCGGTAATTGTGAGGCGTTGTACACCTGTGTGAAGAAGGCTTCTGCTTCTCAAAAAGACTTGGTAATAACATGACAGTATTATCCCTACAGAAGAGAAACAGTTTTTCTTAATCAGTTTTCTTCTTCCTGGATTGGTGATAGTTCACCTGCTTCATTACAAGCAGATCGTTGTGTGTGGCCTACAAGTTTCTGTTCAGAATTCAGTGTATGCCTTCAGAGTTTTGTGACTGGTGCATTTTCCTTAAGAGACAAAAAAAGGGGACCTACTAGCAGATGAAGGCTAATGATGACCCCCTGCCCTGCCTTCAAAATGTTTCTTTCTCTTGCTGCTTCTAAGCCACAGGTGCTGCTGGAATGCAGCTGCCTGTTCATGGTGTACAGGTGTATCCTCTCTCTTGCAGAGGACAAGGGCGGAGCGGTCCCTGTGTGCCTCTCTCCCAGGAGTGTTTTACTCTAGGTTTGAGAGAGATCTGTCAAGAAACTTTATGCTGCTACTCTCATTCTGTAGTTCCCCTTTGATAAAGGAGGCTCCATCGATGCTGACAGGAGCATAGCACTTCAGAGGTTTTCTAGAAATACTGTAAGAAAAGACTGACTCAGCTACTCAACTGTGGAATAAAAAATTACACAGAAGTATGTTCTTGTAGGTGCTGTATCAAAAATCGGTGGCGTACACCAAACGCTGCAGCTTTGGTGTGCGACATACTGTTCTACTGGGCACGTTAGAAGGGCCTAAAATAAATATATATCGGTTCATCCACCTGGTTTTATACGAATGCAATACTAATCCTTAAAAATATAAAGAGATACACTAACAATACGAACGTGACGCTTATCCTTCAGGATAAAATTTTCGAGCGTAAGTTGGGGTACAGCAGTTTGNTCGGGGGACTGGGGGGCAGGCGGACGGGCCGCGAGAGCAGGTCAGTGCCAGTGGTCCCCGCGGGCAGTTCGAACGGTGGGAAGCCGCGTGTGACCGGCCTACCCTGACCTTGAAGTGTCAGGCTGGATGGGGCCTTGAGCAACCTGATCTAGTGGAAGTTGTTCCTGCCCAGACTAGGTGATCTTTGAAGTTCCCTTCCAGCCCAAAACATTCTATGTCCACTGTTCTCATATTTCTTAAGTATTTGATGTTTTTTTGAAAGAATCTGTACGTTCTAGACCTAGGTGAAGTTCCACTTGAAGTGATGCAGTAGTCTCATATAAGATGAGGCGGTTTAAGCACTATTTTGCAAAAGTAAAAGTAAAAAATAAATTAAATAAATGCTACAATAAAATGAAACTTAATGAATATAAGGTCTGTGACATGATCTCTCACATTTGTGAAGCTCCACTCGTATCACTGGATGAATAATCAGGGTTCATAAACTGGTATGGAACAGATAATGAGATCTTTCTGCACCTTGAGATACAGCATGGTAATGTATGAGAATTACTGCTCTTCCTTTCTGCAAAAGGTCATGTGCAGTGGGAAGTATCTGAAAGATGGAGAGGTGACTGGTAATGAAATCAAAACCTGAAAAAGCATAGGGAGTTAAAAAAAAAAAAAAAGTCCCGCTGTTTAAGAACAGGTTAGAAAATGTGATGGAATTGAAACTTCTCTACCCAGAAGGAGGTTGTCTGTCTTCCCCTGAGGTCATTAATTAGCTTGGTTCCTTGTCCCTTGAACATCCTTGCTGCTAGTCATACCTTCAGGAGTAGGAAAAGCATGCTAAAGCATAGTGCTTCCAAAAGAAGGGAAGCATAATAAAGTACATACCTGTGTTAAAAAAAGTCTGTGTATTTCCCTGAGCGTGCATGCATGTATACATCTGAATGCAGCTGTTGAGATGGTTCTTGCCATGTAGCCAAAAAGGCATGCTCAATGTTTATCACAGTTTGTAAGACTGTTAGCATTCCTGACACCTGTTTCCTCACTTCGTATTTCTCTACACAAAACAAAGGAAATAAAAGACAATTCAGGAGGTATTAACTAACCATTACTTTTTCTTCTAGAGTGGATGCTTTGCAACAATTTTTCCTTGAGAGCAACCTACCTAACTCTGACCCTATCTTGTTGCATCTTTCACTTTCATCCCACTGATTCCCCTTTAATGCTATATCCCATTAAGATAATATTTACCATAGGTAGGAAAACGTAATCCAGCTCTCTGCAACTGTGATTAATGTAGAACAGATTGTAAGCATATTGTTTTCATTAGAAAGCAACTACTGAATGTTTCTGTTTAACTCACTGACTATTGCAGTTGTTCACCAGATGATATAAAATGTTTGTGTTCTGAAAATAGTGTCTGTTATAGTGACTTTTATATAGCTTATTCCATAGTATTAAAACATAGCCTGCCACATGGAGAATCAAAATAAGGACATGAGTTCTCCTATTACTTAAAACTGTGTGATCTGAACTAAATGCACCACTTTGCAACTTTGTTCATATACAGGCACATTGAGTCATATATTGAGTCGCATGTTATTCTATTAGCAGAATTATGATGCTGGGAATTTCTAAGATAAGCCACCATGCAATATACAGCCATTCTGGCTCAAAATTAGGTGAGGTGTTAAACAGAATTATTTGAGATTATTTCTGTGGGACTTCTATCTATAGATAGATTCTGCTTTATCATAATTTTAATTTATCAGAAGAAAATATATGCCCTGATTACAAAGTGTTAGGGTGGAGCTAAATGTGAACTAAATGACATTTAGAGACTGAACAGTTGAAACTGAAAGATAACAGCTGTTGCAGATGCTAACCATGTTTTCGTGTAAGAATTCCTCTTACTTATTGTCATTTTCAAGGTAGTACTAAATGAGCGCAAAGTTCGCAAGGCTAATGTCACTTTGCATTACTCCGGTCAATTAAACATCGTGTATCCCATTGTGATTATTCCATCACTATTTTTACTTCAAAAGACTTTTTATGAGAATAAACCATCAGTAGCCATCATGCAGGATAATGAAGACTCGCTCTGAAATGATTCCCTAATTGTAAACTCAATGCCTATGAAAAGCAGTTTTTGCCACTCTTTGGCAAATGGCTGTGTTACTATAGTTTGCTGTTGGCACATCTTTCTCTCTGTTAAATGTACCAAGTGTTTGATACCTAATTATGCACTTATAGGTTTTCAGAGAATCAGAATGCAAATAGTTGTTGCAGAGTGAACTCTTAGCTCTCCAGATTTTTTTTTTTAACTTGGGCACTACAGCAAACCACACTGAGAGCTATTAATGTAAATTAATTATTCCTCCTGCTGGCTTCTTTACAACTTACTTAGATGAGGGATTATTAAATGCATCATGCCTTGCAAATTTGCATGCATTAAAAGCCTTATCATTGCCTGTGCACTGTTGGCCTCCATCAGGGGTCCAAGAATTAAAAAATTATTGCTCAACCATTTTAACTGGTAAGTGCTGATCGCTGTCCATATGGCTCTAAAATATAGCAGAGTAGGTTATTCTGATTATAGACCCTCCTGATAACGTGACATCCCTAACATTGTCCAGGGCATGTGAGTCATACTGCCCTTTTACGTTGATACTTTAAAGCTACCGTGAAGAAGGGAATTGTAGGATGTGGCAGAATACGTATTTTTCTGATTAATTTTTTTTTATTATTTCTGGTTCAAACAAGTAAAGAAAGCAGATAACCATGGTAACCAAGAAAAATGTGGGAATGTATATCTGTGGAGAGTTGAAGAAATGTGTAGAAGAACGTTAATTTATTTACCATTTTATTCTATTTTTACTTGGCATTTTGATCCTAAACAAAGATAAAAATTTCTGGAAAACTAGAAGTTATAAAAAAGTCCAAACACATTTTGTGTTTCAAATAGTTTGGTTTTAATGCAATTATAAGTAATTTGAATTATTAATATTTCAACTTTTATAATGATTTTAAATAGAGAACTCTGAAATGAGGTCATTCCAAAAATAAAACCAAACCATTAATTGATAAAATGCTGACATGACAGTTTGTTTTTAATTTTAGACCAAAAATTTTCAAGATTGACATGTACTTATATAGTGCTTTGAAATAAGACCTATGAAATGTTATTTTTGAGGAAATCGCAATTATTAGATATATTAAGCATACTGAAACAGACTTCAAGTAGAGTTGAATAGTTTTGGGTTCACTGAAAATAGTATATGTATCAGAAACAACTGGTAACAATAAAAGAGTAAGGGCTCTGAGGTATTATTGGCCAGGTCCTTTAGCTGCTATACAGGTTTTTGACTGTTCCAGACAGTTGTGTCCACATAAAGTCATCCACTCACATTGGCAAAACTGAGGGAGAAGGATTAAGGGAACTTTGGCCAAATATTTTATGAACTCTATCTTTGTGACTTTTCTGCCCTCCACTTATGTTTTTGTACTATGTGGCTCCTTAATTCAGTGGAAAATGTGACCACACAAAACTATTAATTCTGATGTTGATTAGGAAGATCACATCCACGGGAGTTTTGAGACAGATGCTGAATTTCTGCATGACTGCAGCATGTGTCATTATTTCGTAAGTCCTGTATGTATGAGAGAGGGATTCTTGAAGGTGTCTAGATGTTTATAAAAGGTTATCACCTCCAGGGATTGTCATAATTGTCTCACTCTTGATAATGATAGTCTCTTGCTGATTTCCTGTCTTACAGAACTCAAAAAGGAAAACAAAAATGTTAAAACTGTATTTCATACTTTACTGAAGATTAGTTAACCTAATTTTTTTTCATATTTCCAGTAATGTTAGAGCAAACACATGGACAGCTTTCTAGTCTAGGTTTTTAAGTCCTTTTTGTAGCTGAAAAGTTTACATATATAGACGTTTTATGATTTCTTAAAAATAATCTCTCTTATAAATGCATTCTGAAAAACGCTTTTACATTTCAGCATTTTAGGAATGTTCAAAGCTTACCATTGGGTTTCCCTATTTTTTTTACAACGTTAAAGGCAAGGAGGTAGGCATTCTGCTTTTATGTAATACTTATTACAATGAACAGGTATCTGCTTGGCTCTTAAAGATGGGCAGAGAGGTAGTTCAGCAGATTTCTGTGGACTATTGTATTTCCCCAGTTTTGTAAGAATCGACGGTTAAACTACGTGTTAACCCAATATTTTAAAAAGAAATTCCTGAATGGAACATATAACAGACAGTGCTGCTTCTTTTGAGGAGTTGTACCCCATTGTAATTGATTCAGCGACCAACATTTGTGTATGCTAAAAGCGATATTTCTTTTTGTTATGCTGTACTTTCCAATTTATTTGGTCTTGTATCACTAAATCCTTTATACTTGTTTAAATTGTTAGAATGTCTAAATTTCCATTTTCATTTAGCATATTTCCTATTAGCCACATCCTTCCTCTGTTTCCTTGGTGGCCTGGGAAAATGGGGTACAAAAGATTATTGGTTCTGATTAAGATGAGCCCAAGAGTTACCTGGGAGTTACGGAGAGTGGGAGCGTGTGGGCACAAAGGGAGGAACGCACCCTCTGTTCGTAGGAGCAACACTGCTATGAACGTTACAAACCTTCTAAGTCTGTAGGAACAGCTCTGTTTTTCAACTACGAAGTTCTCTAAGATCTGGATATGGTTATTGTTACAGATTGGGATTCTGTCATATACACAGGCTAACAGATCAGGCTAGATAATGGAGGTCTGGGTTATATCTTTGCGAGGAACTTGAGTGCCCTACTGGTAGTAGAAACAGTACACATGAAGTTTAGGTTGATTTTTATTTTCTGTGTTTGAACTGAGTTATTTATTCATGTATTCCCCACTCTTTAGATGGCTTGCTTTGTCACAGATAGGGAAGTTTCTTAGCAGTTCTGTTTCCCACCACTTGTCTCACATCCTATCTTTTCTCTGGATTTGCGCTTGCATTTCTGCTCATCTTCTAGCTCACTCTTTTCCTTCAATGCTCTACCTCTGTCTTTTACCTCTCATCCAAGGACTCCTGAGAGAGGAAGAGGGAGAGAGAAGGTGCAGGAGAAAAAAAAAAAAAGTAACCCTTCTTCTCGAACTTCCCATCTATCCTCTTCTGCATTGCTCTACTGATTACTCTTGTCCAGTGATCAAGTGCTCTGCATAGCTTCACTTTCAAGACTGATAGGCAGGCATGGCTCTGTCTTGCCTGTCATCTCTCAGTCAGAAAGTCAGTACTGAAATTCTGACAGTACACACCTGCAAAACCATCTGATTATTTTTCAGGATTCATCTGCTTTGCTGAGGAATTTGAAATGTTGACAATAGAGAAACTGCAGATACTGTTGTTACTGATTGTTTGTTTCTTTCCTCTGGCCTCTATATATTTTGTCTTTTCCTTTAGAATGTTAGTAAATAGTGATCAGGGTCCACTGTGGTTTTTTGCATTTCTATGATAGGTAGGACAAAGGCATTTTAGGCTAAAACTGGAGATCTTGTGAGTTATGGTAATGCAAATAAATGTTAAGACTATATTCAAAGGTCCTCAAAATTAAAGTCACTTGGTTACTTCAGACTTCAGCCTAAAGACTTTTTAGTCTATCATTAATTAAATTGAACCTTAATGTAAAATTCAGGGGTATTGTTTCTGTTAGTTGTTGAATTGACAGAGTAAGAATAAAAATTGAGAGCAAAAATTTAAACTGATGCTAGATTCTGGGAAAGATGCCATTTTTCACAAAGCATAACTGACAGCCATGTGTCTGAACAATTCTGGTCATCTGGGTTTTTAAATGTTTGAATCTTGGAAGATGGCAACAGTTCTCAGCAGGGTGGCTGAACTGTGTACAGGCATACATGTGTTCATTGAATTCAGCTATTTCTTCCTGCATGCTAATTATTTTGAGACAGGTTTCTTGGATTATTCGATGAAATGTTAGCACATATTTAACAATATGATGTTTAAGCATGTTCCTTGTTCGCTGATTGTTCTACCTGCTTGCTACCAGTTGGACATTATTTGTTCTTGGTCTGCAAACAAATGAAGCATTGGGAGCAGGAAGCAGCATATCTAGCTTTAACTAGCATGGTAACATTGATGAAAATTTTCATATCAGTTGAAGATCATTTCAATTGTTTCAATCACTTAGCAGCCCTGGTAACTGGGGAGGTCCCGGTTGACTGGAAGTTAGCAAATGGGACGCCCATCCACAAGAAGGGCCGGAAGGAGGATCTGGGGAACTACAGGCCTGTCACTGGTTGCTGGGGAAGGTTATGGAGCAGATCATCCTTAGTACCATCACGTGGTATATACAGGAGAACCAGGTGATCAGGCCCAGTCGGCATGGGTTTGT